>JANFAE010000604.1:0-54017 GCA_024613145.1 Pisolithus marmoratus | reverse complement strand
TTCTTACCAGAACGTGCCTACGACTGCACATTCTTTCTTTCCAACGTGCTCGTTGGTCCAATGCCAAGCCTCGGGATTGACCGGTTCTCCGACACTACCCAGAACGCGAAGAGAGCTGAGGTCGTGGCCTTCGACGTAATGGTCGCCACGCTTACACAATAGAAGGCGCCGAGTAGAATTGCGGAATTTGGTGCTTTTGCACGATTTGCCAGTACCGAGAAGGAGTTGGGTATACAGGGGTTGTTGATTCGAACACTGGTGGACACACCAGGCACGAGCGGGCCATACACAATATAAGTGTGACTAGTAATCCAACCGATGTCGGCCGTGCACGCAAACTTGTCGTGTGTGTGGACATCGAAGACATAGTTGACTGTCATTGCTGCACCAAGCAGGTATCCGCCAGTAGTGTGGATGACGCCCTTCGGTTTCCCAGTGGAGCTAGATGTCTCCAAAGAGCGTGTTGGCCACCGAAAAGGGAACTAAAAAGAAAGTAGTTACTCGCGTAGAGAATGAAAAGAGGGTTCTCGGCCGACATGATCTCAGGGGGGAAGTAGTTGGACGTCTTTGCTGTCTCTTCGTGTCACCACTTGTCCCATCCCTCCGTCCACGACAATTGGCTGCCGGTACGCTTAAGAACGATGGCATGTTCTACGCGGGGACATTCCTTGAGTGCGGCACCTGCGATCGACTTGCCACCCCTATGACCCCCATCACTCGTCACGAGGACACGAGATTTACAATAGAGAATTCGATCACAGAGGGACTCTGAGTTGAAACCTGCAAACACAACGGAATGCACTGCTCCAATACATGAACAGGCGAGAAGGGCGGCAACGGATTGCCATGCCATGGGGAGATAGATGGAAACGGTATCACCGTTCATGACGCCGAGTTTCTTGAGCACATTCGCGATAGAGCAGACCTTGCGAAGTAGCTTGGCGTATGTAACGAGACACCTGTCTCCAGGCATGTTTCACCCTTCTCTTCCTCAGACAATCTAAGGAAGAGAAGCGTGAGACATGCCCATTGGGACTTCAGACAACAAAAATGCCCACCTTATTAGGATGCTTGAACGCCAAGCGATCAACACAGTTGTAATACACGTTCAAACCTCAGTCAGGGAACCATACGATGTCTCCAGTTTCGAACCGCTTGCTCTTACAGTGTGGAAGGGACGATCTCAGTGCAACAAATCCCGTACCATCTGTCCAGAAGGACGAGCGATTTGTGATTCGATTGTGATCATAAGCGCAGAAGATTCGCACCTTTGCCGACCACTTGTCAGATTCGTGACCCAATGTTTCAGCGTGAACGTAGGCAGGATATCTGGTCCGAGGTGTGGCCTCTCAGAACCATTCTTGATTCTGTGAGCGATGGGATGTGTCCCAGGGGCTGAAGACATGGTCAGTGGAGTTCTGAGGCATCCGCTTGTAAACTAACGTTGCTTTTATGGTAGGAATATTTGGAGATGTTCATACGTATGCCATCCGAGAATGCCCTCCACTGTGGAAACGGGATTTTAGATTTTGAGGATTGGACACGGACGAGCTACTCCCTCGAAGGCACTATGAGCTCATTGCATCTTATTTAGGTGTCCGGACACAAGCGGTAAATCCAACGAGGTGCACCGGAATTACCCGGTTTCTTTGACTACACACAGTACTGCGAGGACGACCGCGGAGGTATACCATAATTACATAAACCCCTGTGACACAACCGTATGGCCAAATACGAGCAGGCAACGTTGCAACCTTGGCAAAGGTTTTTTTCCACTGCACAGCGCACTCCATGCTCAAATCATACTGAGGATTTCCATCTCATGGCTTAATGGAACTCTCAGATCGCACGCGAACCATCGACAGGCGCTGAGCCAAATTGCGCTCAGCCGAACTACCTGTGGCCAACTTACGTTTGGACAACCCCTTCGTTTCGCTTTTCATTCACGAAACACATCTAACCATGTTCCGCTTTAATTGTGATACAGGGCGCGACATTTTCGGAAGCATCTTCGACCCTGAGAAAACCAAGGCCATTCCGTGTGGGGATCATCAAATTTGAAGGCCCGGGGGCTTTCCAGTATTTATACGCGCTCTTTTCTTTGGTCATTGATACCGTGATAACCCGATACCCTGTGGACGGTAGAGGTGTCTTCTGCGTGACGTGGTCCAATAGATGGTATCTTGATAGCAGCGCGGTATAAATTAAGCTGTGGTCACCTAACTAGTGAAGGCGTATCTTTCCTCAAGGGCCCATGTCGACGATGCCTCTACCCTCAGATGGAGTGTCCATGCCGGAGAAAAATGACGTAAAATTCGGCCCTCCGTCATCACCTGACGTGTCAAGCGCTCCAAAGTTACACCAAGTAAGCCTGGGTCCTGAGCAAGAGCGTAAGCTGTGGCGAAAGATCGATCTTCACCTCTTGCCAATAATTGTCATGATGTATCTGTTGTCGTTCATGGATCGCGGTGAGTGTTCCCGTTGACACTCGAACATTCCGTCGAGAGTTGTCACGGAAATAGAGAATATTGGTCAGTCCACAGTGTTTCTGTCAGGAGATTCGCTTAATGTATGTAGGTAACGCAAAACTCGAGGGACTGATGACCCAGCTTAACCTCACTGGCAGTCGGTACAATGTCGCTTTGGTAGGCCAGATAAAGTCATATACCCGAGTTGTTTGCTTAACAACTTAATGCGAGTATAGAGTGTGTTTTTCATAGTGAGTCGTCACCGTCCGTTCGCTTGGATACTCTTCGACTCATTTTACAGTCTTATGGCTTGTTCGAGTTTCCTGCAAAGTAAGCTCTAGTCTAATTCTCTCTGCCTCGCTGAAATGCATGACTCCATACCTTCTAGCATAATACTCCAGTTTGTCCGACCGTCAAGGCGAGTAGAAAATATTTTCATGACAACTTCGTCTAATGTGTACCACCGAAGGTGGCTATCTGGAATAATGGCAAGTGTCATTTGATTCGGTATCGACCCCTTGACTTACTGAAAGAATCAGTTCGCATGGGGCATTTTTATGTGAGTGTAGGTGTTACTATTTATCACATGCTTACTACCATCAACGACAGGATGTCCATGGGCTTCGCAAAAACGTAGGCTAGACTGATTCTGATCAGTTCTCATTTTGAAAGAATACAGATATGCACAATTAGTTGCGATCCGCTTCCTCCTTGGAGTGGCAGAAGCTGGTTTCTTCCCGGGTGTTGTATTTCTGTTTGTCTTTTTCTTCATGTGTTATGCATAGTCCTCACATCTCTATTCCCAGTCTGACTATGTGGTATCCAAGGTACAAGTTGATGTACCGCATAGCCCTCTTTACTGGTGCAGCGGGGGCAGCGGGTACGGGCACCTCGTTGCCGGCAGGATTTCTCTCACCAACCTTGAGCAGGAGCGTTTTCTGGTCTATTCGCATATGGCATCTCCTTTATGAACGTCGGTCATCTCGAAGGATGGTCCTGGATTTTTGTATGCATCTAATATTGTTTCAACTAGCCGTGGCTGAAACTGCTGACACCAGATCATCGAGGGCTTGGTGACTATGGTCATAAGTTCGATTGGAGCATTTGGTTTGTTGTTTGCGATATGTTTATGCACGGGCTACTGATCGCGATTGCAGTGCTAGTGGATTACCCGAACACGGCTAAGTTCCTAAGTGCCGAGGAGAGACAGTTCGTGGAACAACAAAGATGTACGTTGTTTCCTCATACCATCAGTCTGTTTCTTATGAAGTGGCTCCAGTCATCGGCACTGTGGAGGACGAAGAGGGTACCGTCGCCCAACGTGTCTTGTCTGCCTTTTTAGACTGGCAGGTAGGTTATTTCATAATCATCCCAACGAACTGTACGACGCGTCCCTGCCTACAGATCTGGGTGTCGGGCCTGATGCTACTGTCATTTATGGCACCAGGTGAGTGAGATGATTGCAAAGCGTTGCGAGATAACTTCAATCAACTACTAGCATATGGCATTACCTTCTTCTTGCCGTACGTCACTCCCCTCCTGCGATTGCATTCCAGTACTGAAAATTATTTAGCACAATATTGAACGAGTGCGTCAGCCGTTATGACCCTGAAATAGCATTTAATAACGCCTCGAAAGCTTCGGGTACAGCGTGCCTATCAGCCAGTTGCTGACGGTCCCTATTTTCGTGATAGCAAGTAAGTCCTAGTTTCCGGTTGACTTTCATAGCCGTGGTACTGACTCTTTGATCAGCAATTATCATGATCACCGTTGCACACTTCTCGGACAGTATGAAACTCCGTTCTCCATTCATAATTTCTTTGGAATTTGTCGGGCTAATTGGGTACATTATCCAAATCACGGATGCCTCTGCTGGCGTCAAGTATTTTGGCACGTACCTTGCCGTTATTGGATTGTACGCAGGAGTCCCTTGCGCTGTTGGTTGGTAAGTGTTTCTCCCTGCGTTGAATTTGGATGAGTGAACGGAGACCACCCACGATAACACAACAGGCTTGCGAACAATCTTCACGGCAGGTATAAACGAGCGGTAGGCACGGCAATACAGGTCGGAATGGGAAATCTCGGAGGAATTATTGCAAGCTACGTCTTCCGCATACAAGACGAGCCGCGTTTTATACTTGGATGTGAGTGACCTTCCCTTGCCACCGCACCATGAGCATACATTGAACAGAATTCGGTCAATATATAGTCGCCATTCAGATTGGGCTGATGTGCATGGGTTTGTTTGCGGCGGCTGCCTTGCTGTATGCATATCATCGTTCCAATGTTGCCAGGATTGCTCGTGCAAAGAGAGAAGGGCTAAACCCAGCTGAATATGCCGCTGACTTGTACGTTATTTAGGTTTTACACTTGATCATCAGAATGTGCCTTTATAAAACGGATGTAGTACATAGTCCTAGTACTTCCCTTGTTCGTACGGATGTAGTAAACTCCTTAAGAATAGCACAGAGCGTGGTTAGTCGAGAGGGAATTATCTAGTTTTTGTCTTCCTAATAAGTGAGGCCTGGAGGATTGGCACCGTAGGATGATATAGTAGTCTATGCGTGGGAAAGCGGGGTAACTGCATCTCGTCTTTTTTGTTTCCTCCACTCCCAGATCTCACAGGTTCGATCGGTATTGCCACACTTGGTTCCCTGAGTCCACCTTTCCGCCCGACTTGTTGACTCCTTAGCAGCAAAGCTATCACAGTACCTATTCGGCGTCCAGTCCGCCCTGCAGATTGCATTGCCGCCCCTTGCTGGGCCAAACTCAGTGTACAGTCCTGTCCCTCAGCTACCTTTCCTACGTCTCACAGCACATATATTCAACCATCGTATGCTCATAGCTGCGAAGTATTGAATGTCATAGATGGTCTGCCTACTAAGGGAGACGCACCCTTCAAAAAATCGCGGAATGGAGCTTAAAGTTGACTAAATTTTGGGCCCAAAATTGTAGATTTGAGGGGAAATTTTCGATCTACAGCGAGATGTGGAGAACAACGACGAACAGGATGATGCGCGCTGCACGGGGCATTCGTACTGGATTCGACGGTCAATTTGTATGGTTCTTCGTGTGTGGTGCGTCCCATCATACTACATATGTACTCGCATCGCCCTTTACTGATTACTGTAAGCTAGATGCCACGTCTATTTGGTGCCCGGCTTACCTGACACACGAAACCAAGTGGTTCGGTCCTCGACGTGCTACCGGCAGGACTCTTCTTCTGACTTGTCATTTCATGGTGTGACCACACCACCGATGATAATAGACAATGACTTAAATTCAGTATTCAGGAGCATGATGGACCTGTGGTGACCCCGGAGCAAGCTGCAACTGACATGATTTTCTCAGTCCTTAACGGCTGTTCTCCGCGGGTCGAGCGCAACCGAAATAGTCTCAGCCACGTCATCAATGTGTATCGGAGGTATGGTAAACATATTGGCCATCGATGGCCGAGGCCAATCAAGGGAACGTGGGGGATGATGGCGGGGATGTGCCGTACATTGGTAGTCGTGGGCGTGCTTCGCCAGAGGAGAAGAACCCGGTGACTCAATGAGAAATTCGACCCGGGCGTGCACAGCTCCGAGGGCGGCGTTGGGTCGCCTGATGGAATTCTATCATACAGGGAAGCCCATGGGTCAAACTGACTAAATTGTCTTTCCCTTCCCTTGAAAACCTGAATGACCTCGTACATTCCGTGTCTCCCGGGCCAAAATATTTATCACGCTCACCGAAGACCAACAGGTTTCCCCATTTGCCGCGCCGACCGATTCGGATGAATACCACACGAAATCCCGGGTGATCGTGCAGAGGTCGACTGCCAGTGGTCCGTTTTTCCGCCTTGTGTTTTGTTTCAGTGTAGCATTACTGGAATGACAGGGTGGGATATGTTCTCGACCAACGGGTAATACATAATGGGGCGAACCTGGGTGGTCACACAACGCGGTTAGCAGAATTTACACTGGGAGTAAATGTAGTGGGAAATATGAATCAGAAATTCCAAGTTTAATCTGACATTTGTGTGTTGGCACTGTTTGAAGTATTGTCAGTGGAAAGAATGTTGGTGACAATTTGATATGTTGGCAGTCGTGTTGCTCGTGCGTAAATGTTGTCCAAAATAGGAAGTATCAGCGTCGAAAGTATGGTCGTCGAAACTTCATATACTGACAAACAATAGAGACAGAGTCCAAATTTGAGCTAAAAGTTTATCTACGAAATGTAGTACCAAACTTCATGTATTATGTGGATTTCATGGGCAGTACATGAAATCTAGTCCTACATGTTGTACATAAATTTTTACTTCAAGTTTGGACTCTGTTTCTATTGTTTGTCAGAATATCAAGTTTCGACGACCATACTTTCGACACTGATACTTCCTATTTTGGACAACATTTACACGCGAGCAACATGACTGCCAACATATCAAATTGTCACCAACATTCTTTCCACTGACAATACTTCAAACAGTGCCAACACACAAATGTCAGATTAAACTTGGAATTTCTGATTCATATTTCCCACTACATTTATTCCCAGTGTAAATTCTGCTAACCGCGTTGTGTCATGGGGTCTTGATCTGCCGTTACATCAAGCCTCACGACGAGTTACGTACGGCACAGGACATTTCAACAAACCTTACATCTCATAACTTGATCTAGTACTTTCAGATTACTCGCGGGGCATCAACGGACGCTGATTCAAGGCGGCCCTCAACCTAACCATCTACCAATTTGTGTTCCGAAAGTTGCTTGGTCTCGCCCCTTTTTCTTTCAAAGAAAGTCTAGATCATGCTCCGCGTTAATTACTGTGGCCAGGGCGCGACACTTTTAGAAGCATTTTCGGTTCGTGAAGTAACAGAGGCACGGAAAATCAATATATGGGGCTCATCGTATACGCGCTTTTTTTCTTTATACCTCGGTACCCTGTGAGAATGGTGAAGGTTTTTCCATATGACATGGTACCCTGATACTAGCGTGGTATAAGATAAGCTCGTGGTCACCTCACTAATGTAGTTGCATCCTTTCCTCAAGGGCCTTTGTTGACGATGCCTCTACCCT
This sequence comes from Pisolithus marmoratus, assembly GCA_024613145.1. NCBI lineage: Eukaryota > Fungi > Basidiomycota > Agaricomycetes > Boletales > Pisolithaceae > Pisolithus > Pisolithus marmoratus. Next base: position 46,492 of record JANFAE010000604.1, on the reverse strand, counting down.
CAGATACAGCGTCCATATCAGACAAACATGGCGCACCGTTCAGCCCTCCTTCATTACGTCACGTGTCAGATGCTCGAGAGCCAGGTCAAGTAAGCTTGGGACCTGAGCGAGAGCGTAAGCTGTGGCGGAAGATTGACCTTCACCTCATGCTGATTTTCACCTTAATATATCTGTTTTCGTTTATGGATCGTGGTGAGTATTCTTATTGACACTCGAACATTTTATTGAGAACCGTAATGAAAACAGGGAATATTGGTTGGTCGCTGTGTGTCTATCAGGAGCTGAGCTTAATATATGTAGGTAACGCAAAACTCGAGGGGCTGATGACCCAGCTTCACCTCACTGGAAGTCGGTACAATGTCGCTTTGGTGAGCCAGGTAACACCATATACCCGATATGTTTGTTTAACAACTTGATTCGAGTACAGAGCGTGTTCTTCATAGTAAGTTGTCTCCATCCGCTCCCTCAGATACTCATCGACCCACTCTGTAGTCTTATGGCTTGTTCGAGTTTCCTGCGAAGTAGGTGCCGGCCTAATTCCCTGCGAGTCTGACATGCATTGCTCCGCACCTTCTAGTATAATGCTTCAGTCTGCCCGACCATCAAGGCAAGTAGAAATATTATTCATGAAAAACCTGGCTAATTTGTACCTCTGAAAGGTGGCTATCTGGGATAATGGCAAGTGTCATTTAGATTCGGTGTTGATCGTTGTCTTACCGAAGGAGTAAGCTCGTATGGGGTATTCTTATGTAAGTGTAGTGGTTGCTGTTGATCACATTACTTACCACTATCAACGCAAGGATGTCCATGGGCTTCGTAAAATCGTACGCTAAACTGATATCTGAGCAGTTCTCATTTTGAAAGAGTATAGATATTCGCAATTAGTTGTCATCCGCTTCCTCCTTGGAATGGTAGAAGCTGGTTTCTTCCCGGGTGTTGTATTTCTGTTTGTCGTTTTCTTTATGAGTTATGCGTCGTCCTCACACCTACGTTGCCAGTCTGACTATGTGGTATCCAAGGTACATGTTGATGTATCGCATAGCCATTTGTACTGGTGCAACAGGGGCGGCGGGTATGCCAGGACATCTCGCTTCCAGCAGGACTTCTCTCACCGACCTTGAGCAGGAGTGTTTTCTGGTCTATTTGCATATGGTATCTCCTTTATGAACGTCGGCCATCTCGAAGGATGGTCCTGGCTTTTTGTATGCGTTTAATAATTGTCCCAACCGAGTCGTGGCTAAGACTGCTGACATCAGATAATCGAGGGCTTGCTGACCACAGTCATAAGTTTGATTGGCGTATTTGGTTTGTTGTTCGCGATATGTTTATGCACAGGCTACTGATCAAGATTGCAGTGCTGGTCGATTACCCGAACACGGCTAAATTCCTTAGTGTTGAAGAAAAACAATTCGTGGAACAACAACGATGTATGTTGTTTCTTTATATCGCCAGCTCGTCTCTTATGAGATGACTCCAGCTATCGGTGTTGGGGACGACGAAGAGGGTACCGTTGCTCAACGTGTCTTGGCTGCCTTCTTAGACTGGCAGGTAGACTGTTTCACAATCGTCCTGACAAACTCTGTGACACATTCCTGCCTACAGATCTGGGTGATGGGCTTGATGCTAATGTCGTTCATGGCACCAGGTGAGTGAGATGGCCGCAAAGCTTTGCAAGATAACCTCATCCGATCACCAGCATATGGTATTACGTTCTTCTTGCCGTATGTGACTCCGCTCCTGCGACTACAGCAATCACTAAAAGGCTGTTTAGCACGATATTGAACGAGTGCGCTGGTTGTTATGACCTTTCCATGGCATTTGCTAACACATTGAAAGCTTCGGGTACAACGCGGCCATCAGCCAGTTACTGACGGTCCCTATTTTCGTGATAGCAAGTAGGTTTAAACTTCCTGTAGGTTTTCATAGCCGTGGGACTCACTTTTTGACAAGCAATCGTCATGATCACTGTTGCACACCTCTCGGACACTATGAAGATACGCTCTCCAGTCCTAGTTGCTGTGGAATTCGTCGGCTTAGTTGGGCACACTATCCAAATCACGAACTCCTCTGCAGGAGTTAAATATTTCGGGACGTACCTTACTGTTATTGGACTGTACACAGGCGTTCCCTGCGTCGTTGGTTGGTAAGTGTTTCTCCCTGCGTCGAATTTGGATGAGTGAACGGAGACCCACTGAGATAATGCAACAGGCTTGCGAATAATCTCCATGGTAAGTATAAACGTGCAGTTGGCATGGGAATACAAGCCGGAATGGGGAACCTTGGAGGCATTATTTCAAGCTACGTCTTCCGAATACAGGATGAGCCACGTTTTATACTTGGATGTGAGTGATCCGTCGCCATCGCAGCACAAGCGTACATTGAAGAGAGTTCGGTCAATACATAGTCGCCGTTGAAATTGCGTTCATTTGCATAGGTTTCATTGCAATGGCTGCCTTGACACTTGCGTACCATCGTGCCAATGTTGCCAAAATTGCCCGTGTAAAGAGAGAAGGGATGAATGAAGCAGAATATGCCGCTGACTTGTACGTTATTTAGGTACTTCGCAGTACTTGATTGTCAGAATGTGTCTTGTAAAAATGTAGGCTCAACGAGAAACAAATTGAGATGAGAACGACGTCAAGCGTCGGGCCGAACAGCTATGTAGCTGCTGACTAAGCCGAAAGTATGAAGTTGTCCGCGGGGTGACTGTCAGATATTATCGACGGACTCTGAAGCTTTCGGCTCGGAATTTCCTCTTGTAACACTCTGATACTGTTATTCTTCACTACCTCATGCTGAGAAACACAACAATGTCAACGGACCCCATGATGACATTTGGCTGTAGCAGGACCGGCCATCGGACCAAGGGTATGCCGCGGCGCGTTGGAAGTGTCTGCCCTCGGACCGGTCGAGAAGCTTAGGTCTGATGGTCATCTCTGAAACATTGGAGAGCGAAAGGTACATCAGCCCGCTGGTCTATTATGATCACTTCCCTTAAGAAGCCGTTTGTTTTATCACCAAACATGCCTGTGGTTATGACCCTTTGCGATAGGTTAGTCCAACGGACCACCTCCATGGTACACAAAATTCCTCTCATTCAGTCACGTTGTATACTATAAGACTGAACACTAACCTCACAATTTACTGAATGCCGGATGCATAGCCTCGAAGGCACGCACACCTCTGAAAGGTATTAGTGCGCTTGGCAGTCAACCAATCAGAGAAAAATTCAGATCTATTTCTGTCGAACACATTGTCCTCCATTTTGCGCATCAGAAGGACCCTGTGAAAGATTTTCTGAACGGATCTTAAAGGTCCCGCTGGTGTAGACAAGCACCGCTCCCTTTCCCGTACCGTTCCAAACATCCCTGATCATGAAGCAGTTGATCTCTTCTGATGCTGACGACGTCCAGCAGGATATTTCTGGCGAGAAATCTATAGCCGGCTTATCGTTGCCTCATGCTCGTGTTCTCCTTACCTTCAAAGAAGAGTCCCAACTATGGCGCAAAGTCGATCTTAAGCTCATGCCCATCGTTGCTTTGATGTACCTTTTCTGTTTCATGGACCGTGGTACGTTGTTCATTCAAGTGGATTTGGTGACATTGCATAGAGTATCCAGCAAATATCGGTAAGACTGGCTTTATCGATTCGTGCTGCTAGCAAACAGTTCACCCACAATCTTTCCAGGTAATGCCAAGCTGGACGGATTAATGACGCAACTTAAGCTTAGTGGGAATCAATACAATGTTGCCTTGGTAAGTTTACACGCCTCTTGAGGACCACTCAGTTTCGGTGATGATCATCTTCGCAGACGGTGTTCTTCATAGTATGTCGTTTTCGCTTACCTTCGAATTGTGGAACTACGACCGTTGTCCAGTCTTTCAGTCTTTTCGACCTTCCCGCCAAGTGTGTATCCGTATTCGGCGCAACCTGACATTTCTGACTTCCTCACAAGCTATATCATTCAATTCGTCCCGCCTTCCAAGTAAGTGCGCACGTTTGCGTTGCGAGACCCTATCTAAAGGTTTCAAAGGTGGCTTGCGGGCACGGTGGTAAGTAGCTATTCTCACAATTTTTCTGCTGCTCCTGACATTATCGAGCAGATCCTCTGGGGTATCGTTATGTAGGAGTGCTGAACCGTATGCGATATCCTCTGCTCATTTGTGAGGCTCAGGATGCTCATGGGTTTCGTAAAGACGTGAGTAAAGCTATTCTGTGTTGCTTGTGCTAACAACTTTCCAGCTATCCGCAGCTGGCTGGAGTGCGTTTTTGCCTGGGAATTGCAGAGAGCGGTTTTTATGCGGGCGTTGCATACTAGTAACTCTTTACTTATAATATCCTTCTCTGTCTCATTCTGATCTTCGGCCTTGAGCCTCACAATGTGGTATCCAAAGTATATGCTTCAACGCCGGTTCGCCATCTTCCTTGGAGCGGCGACTTCGGCTGGTACCAGTGATATTTAACCGGATTTAATCTTAGTCGCTTACTCTTCACAAGGGGCCTTCTCGGGTTTACTCGCATATGGCATCAATTTCATGAATGGTGACAGAGGCTATCAGGGGTGGTCATGGATTTTCGTTCGTCTCCCATATTATGATGGGATCACTACTCTCACGCCAGCAACACCTGCCCTAGATGCTCGAAGGCATAGCTACAGTCGTCATAGGTTTCGTCGCCCTATTTGGTACGTTCATGACTTGTATCGGATAAATTGGCAGCCATAGAGCAACAACACAGTGATGGTGGATTATCCATCAACCGTAAAATTCCTAACCCCGAAAGAGAAACAATACATCATTCAACGGCGAGGTGAGTGCCTTTCATTCTTCCTGCGTATATCAAACCTGCCATGAGGCTACAGAGTTTTTCGAAGTGGATGAGCGGGGTGGTGTAGCTGCACAAGCACGAGCAGCCTTTACTGATTGGCAGGTACATAGCAAGTTGTCGCCTTCCAGACTAACAGATGTGAACTCACGTCCTGACGAAGGTCTGGGCGATATGTATCGTGCAAATGTCAATCACGGTGCCCCGTAAGTAGTCCCAGGTCACTCGAGCCCAAGTGTTGAATGGAATCCAGTTTACGGAATCACATACTTTCTCCCGTGAGTTCCATGTCTTGTAATGGCGGTCGGTGAACTGACGAGAGCGAAAGAACGATTATCAACAAGTATACCTGGTCCCGTCCAAGGCAGGCATCTACTGACTGTTAAAAGCTTCGGATACAGCACATCAGCGAGTCAGTTACTTTCGGTTCCGCCATATGTCCTCGGCGGTGAGGTTATGGATAGTTTCAGGAGTGGGTTCACACGTTGACTTCCAGCTTAGTCATCGTTCTCCTTGTCGTTGCATACTTCTCCGACAAGGCACAACTGCGGTCACCCTTCATATTTGCTTCGCAAACCATAGCCCTCGTGGGCTTTATCATCAACATCACCAATGTGCCAAATGGCGTGAAGTACTTTGGGACTTACCTCTGTGTTGCTGGGCCGTATACTGGAGGGGTAGGTTCTATAATATGGTAAGCTCTCACTCAAAGTACTGTGAACTATAACGCGTAACGCTACTTTACATTAAAGGTTGGCAAACAACTTGGAAGGCAAGTGTAAACGTGCAGTTGGAATGGCGATAGTGATCTGCGTGGGCAATCTGGGGGGAGCGATTGCGTCAAATATTTTCCGCAGCCAAGACGCACCGAGATATCTCCTTGGGCGTACGTGGCGTCTTACCCCAGTCGATCCCGATAACACTGAAGCTCTAACATCCCTAGTCGGCATCGAAATCATGTTTCTAGCAATGGGGATGATCGCTTTGCCTATCATAGCTTTGACGTACCGACACATCAACATTCAGAAGGATGCTCTCGAGCAACAAGTGGAGATGGATGGAAGTGAAGCTTTGGACACAGAGAAGAGGGGCTTTAGGTATACGCTTTGATGACTTGTACTATGTAAGTTAGGTCTGTATGTTGAGTGGTTGTATGAAAGACATTTCCATTCTGACAACCAACAATTACAACACAGCTCCCCGTATTCAAAACCCACAAACCATAACGGCCAAATAAATGAGTGTGAACGAACTGGAACTAGTTCGCTCATGAAATCGGTGGATAGCGATCTTGGTAATCCGAGATGACGATGGCTTCCAATGCAGATACCTCTCTGACAGCCATGATATTCTGCAACGGAATAAGTAATCATGAATATACGTCTAATGTGATGAGTGATGTAGCTCACATCGACCAGCTCGTTCGGGGTCGCATTCAGAGCGAGCTGACTCCATCGTGCAAGGCCAGGTAACAAACCCACCAGTCGTATCCTCAGTTCCTCGTTAGCATCCGTGATTTTCGTACCCTCAGCGTCTGCTTGTCCGCCCTTATCTTGAACCTCGTTAGTATTCTTTTCGGCAGGGTTCAGAGCGCTTCCCGTATCTACGAATACCCGTTTGTGCAAGTGGTCTATCAGCACGCCCATAGCACGATCCAATGCACAGGTTAGTGCGTATGCGAAATCAGGGCCCGATAAGTATGCTCGTGTCTCGTCAAGCAAGGATATAAACCGCGGGTCTGATCGCAGGGAGCTGAGTAATGCAGACTCTTGTCGCACTTCTGCGGAGGAAGACGGTTTCGATTCAAACGCGTGTGAATGTGGCAGTGGGGGAGGTGCAGGTTTTGGTAAGGTGTATGAGGACGATTCCTGGGTGCGTGAAGGAAGGTTGAACGCTCTTGGCTTTGGACTCGTTATATCGATGGCAGTTTCAGCAGAGAAGCCATCTTGGATCACCATTGGGTCGAAAGGATCGACTGCTCGCTGCTTGCCATGCCCCCTTGAGCGGTTTTGCTGGGGTGCCGAAGGAAGGAGGACGAGGGGAGCTCCGCCTTGCGCCAGTACATGGGCAGTGGTCTCGGGTGTAGGAGGGAGTAGACACGAGAAAAACCTGAGATGATCGAATTATCCTTTGTTGGGTCCTGTATAAACTACTCATTCCGTTAACGACATACCTCGAGTGGGGCCGCCCCGCTGCACCGTCCAGTTCGACGTGTCTTCGTGCGTCGAGTATCAATGCACGTAATTCAGAGCACGAAAGTTTGCTTCGAAGCGACACACTGTTAAAGAAATTGAGCCGCGACACCACGCGAGGACGGAGTGAGCAAACAATGTGACAAAAAAGACGTAGGTCAATGGTGAGCCGGTGAAACCTTACCTATCAAACACACTCTCCACAGCGCCTCTGACCCTTGCAGCAACATCCTTCCACCCGACGTGAAGGATCCACCACGATAGAGTCAGATACCGTGCCTCCGTTCCTTCCGAAATATCATCATTTATATCTTCTCCGTTGCCGAGGTCGTCGTCTTCGGTGAGCCACTCAGGGAGCAGAGCTTCAACGTCAACGACACTTCCAATCGCTTCCCTAGTGAGGATACCGGTGAGCGAAAAGTGAGGTATCCGCTCGTGTGCGCGTTCGGCACGTTCGGAAGCGCGGACTGATGCGATATATCGACTGCGCGCGATAATGCTGAGTTGCGCAGCCGTTAGGAGACTCAGCAGAGTGGTCGTGTACAGTGTCGTTAGCGCACGCGTTAAGGCTTGTAAGGAGGATAACTGATTAACCAGGTATACCGACGAAAAGGATGCGCCTACTAAGGTTTTTCACCTCCTTCCATAGCTGTGCCTTCCGCTTCTTTGCAGATGGGGATGGCGAGCTCCCATCAGATGAGGTGCCATGGCTTAGGGATGAACCCGTCGACAGTATCGAATCAGACAGTTGGCTTCCGGGCGGTGTGAAGAAGGTACGGGGTGCTTGGGAGGTTCCAGAAGCCGACATATGCTCGACCCAGCTCGCAGAACCGAACCCTGATGCACGCTCTACATCATAGCCCGAGCCTGAGTAAGACGACACCGACATCGAACCTGCTTCTGACTGTGCATCCGAGATAGAGCTCGTCTCTGTTGCCGACTGAACATCGTGTACATGTGGTGGAGGTTGAGCAGGCGAGCGAGCACCAGAGGAAGTCGAGAGTGACTGGAGCTCGTCCGTGAGCGACTCGACGTCCATCTCCTCGAGAATTTGGGTAGCAAGGGTGGGTATGAGAGCCATAATCGTGAAACAAGCGTCATCGTGGGTCGACTGAAAGCGTTGCCGAAGGCTGAAGATTCGTAACCCCCAAACTCGTCAGTTACATCTAAAATAACGTGCATGCCCAAGTCGGAAAAGTCAGTAGCTGACCTTTCTCTTGCCACTCTCTGCCTCATGACGTTCTGTTTCACCTCTTCAAACCTTTCGCGCAGATATGCACTGGTTGCATATGCAGTTCCCATTGTCATGACAGTATCCAGCAGTCCTCGCCGCCGGTCGTACACATAGCGCTGCAGTGACTCAAACATTTTGGACGAGCGGTTGGCAGAGACAGTCAGTAGACTGGTGCACTTGTATGTTGATTACATAATTTACAAGCAAGTGCTGCAGTCTTTGATAACCACATGTATAACATAACCACTCATCCTTAGGAAGCATTAAAAAAAGCACAGAAAACACTTTGTAAGATGTCCATCCTAACAAACGATGGGCCTTACATAATACCATTCCAAACGTGTATGCACAACACCTCGGTGCCAGCGAGATATCACAACACTGGAGTGCGCAGACCGGAAGGCTGCGGCATGAACGTCCGAGATGGATTCCCTGAGTCCGTGAACTGTGGTAACGACGAAGCAACCATGTAAACAGGGCGAGGCGCCTCTGGCGCAGTGCCTGAGGCGTTGCTCCCTGGTTGCGGAAGGCCTGACGGATATACGAAGAGTGGTGTCGCGACGTATGCAGGAGCATACATAGGAGGCCCTTGGCTTCCGTGACTATCCGTGGAAAGCGGACCTTCGTGTGTGGGCGAACGCGAGCCTCCAGTGCCTCGACTCCCCCCCTGCCCAGGAGGAGGTTGGGTGAAGATGATGTTAGCATTCGACCCAAGAACGAACTGAGGTGTTTGTGAGGGAGCTTGATGGACAGTGGGCTGTTGTGTAGGAAGAAGTCCTGTCGTCGAGGGCCCAGCTAGCAGGTCTAGCGCTTGAGGGTTCCGTGGTGTATACCACGATACTGATTGTTTCGCAGCCCTCTGTCGACTGTACCTCCGTCTGGGAGGTGATTGCCCAGGGAGGTATGGCTCTGAGATGTCTCTAGGGGCAATCCAAGGAAGGCCATTGAGATCACGGAAGAACCTACGGATTCGAGCCAGCTGTGATGCAACTGACTCTTCCGGAGGCGGACGAGGATCTTCCATCTTTTGGAAGTCGGCAGATGGGCGTGGCTCGGCGAGCACTGGAGTGGAGATTGCGAGGGGCCCAGACAAGCGAGGCTCGAAACCACGACTGGACATAGATGTGCCAATGTCAGAAAGGGTTTGAGGTCCATCTGAGGATCGGCTTTGGTCGATATCAAACGTATTCTCATCAACTGCAGAAAGGCGCTGCGGCGGTGTTATAGAGGTAGCACGCGGCGGCGTTCCCAACCGCTCAACGACTGGAATGTTGTCTGAGTTGATTTTTGGAATGGGAGGCGAAGAAGGACGGTAAAGAGGTATGGTCGTTCTGCCCGTGTCTGCGGCTCCCAGAATGCCATGTCGATCCGGCTTGTGGTCCTTTAACCGACTTCTCGACATCACTTTAGGGAGCCGCCGCAAGCCGTTGACAAAGCCCCCAACGAAGTTACGCTTCTCGCTCTTGCAGGGATTCTCTGGGGGTACTACCTCACTAAACCCATACCCATGCCCATCACCGTCATCGTCGCATCCGTCCCTCCCGTCCTCCATGGTAACATTGAAGTAATCTACATCCGAGTCTGATGTTGGCCCTGACCTGTGTAGCACAGGAGTGGGCGTTCGCACTTGCTGAAAACCAGGCGGCGGTATGTACCGCGTTGTTTGGGGGGTATGCGTCTGCGCTGAGGGCAATTGAGAGTGACTTGCTGATATCCATGTGACGTCTCGCGCACGCGCTTGGCTGCTATGACGAGAGTACCGATCCCGAGAGGACTCGGGAAGGAAGTCCCGCCCACCATTCTGTGGGCTAGTGAAGCTCGTGTCGATTCGAATGTCTGACCTCGAGTTTGGCGGTGAAAAATTGAATTCTGGGTATTCTGCCATGTCGTAGTTCTTGGTAGTCTGCAACGCTACAGCAAGACAAAGATGATGACGAGTTACGAAGCAAGTGAAGGAGAGTGGAGCAAATACCTTATAGGAACGGCGCAATCGATGTAAGCAGTGAGAATTCTAGACTGCCAGCACCGGATTACGGTCGCAGGTCCCATGAACACGAGGCATGGGGTTGGTCACTGAGCTAGCACGTTCAAAGCGCCACGCGACATCGCACAACTTGAACACGACGGCTGCCATATGTGCGCATTTCATGAGGCACGCTGCGGAAACAGCACGACGTCGAGTTTATGGGTCAGCAAATGACTGGATGTGTAACAACGACCTAGAAGCACCACCTTCGCGTGTTTGCAGGTGGTCATTGGTATGACTGGGCCCCCCTATTCAACCTCGCAGAGTGCGGTGAAAGTGGAGCGGGGTGGGTTTGTAATCGCAGGAGCGGAAGTCCGGCCAATGGCTGAACCGTTGCCGGTGCCATCGTACGCATTACTACGACAGTGCGAGGCCCCACCAGTCTCTCCATGGTTCCAATACACAATGCACCAGAAACTGCTCGAATTTTGGTCTGGTTCCGCGGCTTGCGAGGCGAGACCGTATCTTGTCCGTCTGCATAAGGCTTAGGAGGCTCAGGCTGTTCCATTGCCACTGGAGAGTGACAGAAAGCGCGTTGCTACATAGCCGATCAGCAAGGATCCACTTTAGATGCTGTAGCTTGATTCAGTTGTCAGCTGTGAGCCTTGGCGTCGTATCATGCACTATGAGTGTGGTTATCAGATAGTCTGTTTGCACTGGTGCGAATAGTCTCAGCAAAAACTTAGGAAAACACGTCGACCCGGGTACTCGGGTACTATGCGAGGCGGTTTGGAATGTTCACAACCTTCTTCTTCAACGAATTTGCCTCACTAACGTCTAATGCGCTTCTGGTAATATTTAGGCGAGCAATAGTAATTAAGCAGTCTTTCCCGATAACCTCGGAAGATACGATAAGCTGCTCATGTCGCTCCACGAAGATCAGGGTTGCATGACTGAGCAACAATAACAATTACCTGCAGGCGCCCGCGCCCTTCCTTCGTTTTACTTACATATGCCATCATGCCAGGTGACGCAATCTTCTTTCCACTGCTTTCCGCTCCCCTCGCTGACCAAGACTCGACGGGGATCATAGCGGAACTACCTACTAGCCCCTGGCTGATGTATATGTTCTTTGACTGATACCGCATTTCTTCCACTTCAGCGACAGTAGGTTCCTTGTTCCAGTTAATACTGATCCGATATGACAGAAGCTCCCGCCGTCCTTCTGTGCTTTGGCGCGAGACTGACATACCACGAACCGCCATTGCCAGCACGAGCAACGCTTGCGTGTGCACTCGTCCAGAACACTATAAAAATGAGTAAAACTGTACTGCTGATGGACTGCAACATCGTCTCGCAAAACACCATCTAGCACACTGATCATGAGTAGTAGCTCACAATCCCGTGGAAATGATGATAGCCCTAGCCCACCCCTTCAACGAGGTAGAGCTTGCATCTCGTGTCGGTAAGCATTGTTTCGTCTTTGGCGTTTACTCCATGTATAATGATTCTTTTCAGCCGTCGGAAGATGGTGAGCCGTTTGGCTAATTGTAGCTTTGCTATTTCACCCTAACAGTTACGCGTTAGCGATGCGATGGTCTTCGACCCACTTGCACCCCATGCCTCCGAGGTGACAGAGCCATAGATTGCGAATACACGGACGGCGCCCAGCGTTCCAGGACGATAGCACTGGAAGAAGATATTGCCCGTTTACAAGCTAGGGTGAAGGAGTTGGAGGACCCGGAACCCACTACATCTTCCGTTACTCTACACGATCCTTATAGCCAGCCTACTGCGGCACATCACCCATCGTCTGCTGGTACGAGTTTTGTTGATAATGTGCGGCTTCTTTCGGTCAATCTAACCCGAGAAAATGCGGTGCAATCCACAGGTACCCATGACCATGACTATGGCTTTGGCTCCTTGTCTGATTTGCAGCACTTGTGAGTATTCCAAATGTCTTCAAAAACTATTGCTCATTGTTCGTGTGACTCCACAGAATAGACATCCTCGCTCCATATGCATTAGATCTGGGTATTTTCCTTTCGCTGCCTCGTCTGCGCACTCAGCCCGGGGGCATCACACCCGCTTTGCGTAGCGCCTTGATACTTTGTTCTTTCCATATAACCCAGCCACCGGCTCCGGAGCAGGGCGTTTCAGCAGAAACGCGTTTGCTGTATACACTCGTCGATGCGCTTGTCTCCGCGAACCCGAGACTTGGTCCCCAGTTTTATATGCAAACCTTGCAAGCAGAAGTACTCCTCGTTTACCACCTATTACGCATAGGTAGAATATCCATTGCTCAAAGTCATGCCAACGCAGCGATGTCGTTGGCTATTTGTCTCGGTCTTCATATGAGGTCAGGCGATGCACCTACTGCAGGTTTATTCGACTTCCTTGCTAGTTCTCTCCCTCGACTACCTCCACCTGCTGACGCAATCGAAGAGCAGGAGCGTGTAGGTGCATGGTGGACAACTCATTCCCTCGTAAAATTCGCCGACACGATTTATGCTGGGACTCCAGTCGTTAGCAGCAGGGTTAACATCACTGCACCTTGGCCTGACGCAACAGGGAGGGATGATGTATGTGTCCCTCTTATCTTCACTTTTCGTCGATGTTGACCGTGCCCGTTAAATTCCATAGACCGTCGGACCCAATAGTGCCCAACGGGATACGGTTTCCCAATTTTTGGTTGCTCAGAATTTCGGGATCCAGGGGAAAACACCATCCGAGCTCCAAGCGAGAGCAAGTGTCCTCTTCGGGGAGGCACACTCTGTTGCTGCCGCTTACCACAGAGGTGAGCATAGTCTGTGCACATTGGAAAGTGGACAATGGCTCATGTGAGGCTGTCACTCAGATCAATCGATCTCCCAATCGACCGATTTTCATAGTCGATTTACTACCCTGGATAATCTGATCCAGAACTTCTTCAGCAGCCTCCCCCACCCCGCGATATTATATAAATCATCTGGTTCCGGAGGTGCCTACAATTCCCGACAGATTCTCCTCACAGTGAGCCTTGCCGCTCTCGCTCAGATTACTCTTCATCGTCCATTCGCACTATCGTATGCGCCATCTAATAGAAAATGTGTGGAAAGTGCTATTCGAGCGGTGCAGGCTTTGAATGGATTGGGAGATCTGAAAATTATGAATCCCATTTGTGTGGTGAGTAAATCTGGCTAACTGTGTAGAGTAAGGTGATAACAGATCTGATGGTAGGCATCTTGGGGAGTTTTCTCTTCCATCCTTCAAGGCGAACTCTATCGTCTCCGCTCACTGTCGCAGCAGGGATATGGTTCAATGTCCACCGCTCAAGGACCAAGCGAAGTGGGTGAAGCCGACATTGTAAATGCGCTTCGCAACCTCGCCTTGTTTTCGATAGCGTGTTCTGGCCAGTACCCCCTCCAGAGTAAGTTCGCTTTGAATGCTTTTTGCATAACGTTGCTCATGAGCTTTCAAGTGACAATTCGTTCAAAGCTGGAAGCTGCCGCATCGTCCGTCTAAGTTAAGTGACTTTATTGGCTCTCGCATTTATAGAATTCCATTTTTATCTGTCTCGCATTGTTTCTCTTGTCTGCTGGCTACTACAGTCTCCTGTTCTTTTCATGCTAGATACATGCGTCGGCTTCTACGATAGTTGATGCCTGACCTTCATGTCATGTTACACCTGATACCTGAGCTTCCCTATGAGCATACTACTACCCTATGTCTGATAACATCACTCTACCCTACACGGATGCTTTTGTAGTCGATCCTGCCTAATAGAAATCACAGGTTTTTGTCTAGCATCGCAAAAGGGGATGAAGGTGGCGGTGCTAACATGTGTTGGGTAAGACGGACTAGTCCAATACCACCCAGTCAGATGACGCACAATTGGGTGAGTACACCGTTCGGAGGTTCAGTGACGTGCCATCCTCCGTCTTTATCGAAATCGGCGTAGCGCTCGGTACAAATGTTTTTGCGGAGGTGCTGAGCCCCTTATTTGGCATCGCGGGAGACACAGCGAAAAGTTGTTCGCCTTCCACGTGCAACGTGTGAATGTAAGGGACCAGCTCTTTCCAAGAGTCTTCATCGAGAAGGACCCTGGTTGTATCGACGGATCCATCTTCGCGATAGAACGTCGCAGAAGCCACTCGGACGTGGTCAGGGAGATTCATGGATACTTTAATCATGCTGACGACAGCCTGCCAGCAAATCAAGCGGAAGAAATACAAGTCGATTAGAACCACCGCGCATCGAGAACGTGTTGTTTGCGACGCACTCGAAGAGGCAATCTTGAAAGCAACGTTCTGCCGAAAGCCTTGGTGACAGGCGGTCTCGAGGCGCCGGTGTATTCTACCATGAGAGGGTAAGCCCTAGGAAGGGCAGATATGAGGCGAAGTGCTTCGATGCATTGCGCTATGCCCGAAGAAAGCTCGTTTGGAGATGAAGACAGTTGGGAGAGTATTCTCTGTTGTGCGCCACGGCTCATAGTGTCGACGATATCGATTGGTTGGATCTACGACGCGATCAGTCGCATCCACGGGACATCACGGGAGCGTGTTACTACGCTCACCTCACCGGTTGGCCAGTCAGGCGAATGCTTTTTAGAGGGTGGCGGTTCGTGGAGTGGAGAGGACGAGTGAGACTCTTCTTCCATTCCTCGCTGTCAACTGAAATAGTAAAATGGGTGCGGATGGATTGCGGCGTGTGTGTGACAAATAAATTGGGCGTCTATGACACCGATAAGGATTTCCAACTAACGGCAGCAGCATGCAGGCCATGCCGCGAGGCAGTCATGCGACACGGAATGTACGGTGCAAAAGGTTATACTTGGAAGGTGGAATTGTCTTCTGTATGAACCTCCGTCCTAGCATACGTGATCATCCTGTGGTTAGATCTTAGATGAAAGACACCGTGTAATACTAACATCATCCAGAAGGGTTTGGTTTTCAAGATGGCTTCCGCACCCATGAAGTTGGTGATAGTGAATAGTAACATATGTGTATCACACTGCGCACGCTCATTTCTCGTAATTCCAACACTCGCACTTGTTTGTTCCCCGACATACGTGTAAACATGGCGTTCATTCGAAATCAGTCTGAACGATCTGCAGGTGTACCGCATACTTCCAAGTTCCTTGAGAGGGGTTGCAATAACTGTTCTAACTCACTCAATCGTATCGTATAAATAGCAAATTCGTGCGTGGCGGCGGTGGGAATGTTCACTGGCCTGGGATATTCGAGGATCATCTCGACAAGGTAATCACTATCAACAAGTGGTACTGCCACGTCGCGGTGGGCCATATTTCACTTCAACGTGGCAGTATCAGACAATGTGCCAGTGTGTGATTAATGGATGTGCGTTGGTGAAATAAACAACGGTACTCCCAATGTCGGAGGTCGCGTGCACACTGCTAGGTATGTATGTATATATACTGGGGTGCGTGTGATGCGAAGGCCACGAGTACTCATCGGACAGTGGAAGTGCAGAGGATGTGGTCACTTACTCCAGAAACACCACTGAGAGTGTGGCAGTTGTGGTTCAATGGGTAGCATGAGACATTCCTCGGGACGGAAGAGCTTCCCCGGAAAAAACCACGTACCCAGGCTGTTGGGGCTAATACTCCAGGATGTATTTGTAACAGGGGATGGAGAAGTTATGGAGAGGGTACACCTGGCAGTGAGTAGGCAGTGAGTACTGGTGAATGATACTTTAATGATCTCTCGTGTCATCCTGAGCAGTCAAACATGACACTGTCATGGTCCACGGCAAAGTTTGGATATGAACGTCTCTGCAACTCAGCCTCAGGTATTGAGTAGGTCGTATTAATATGAGGACTTTCGAGGCTCCGTCTGCTCGCCATATAGCAAGCAAAACCAATGAAAACGACAGGAAGGAAAACAACCGTTAAAAGACGAAAGGCAGACCAACTTCAACTTCATAGACAAGTAGCTGAGCCCAAACTCCACACACACACCTCACAAGATTTCCAAAACTTTCGCCTGAATGGTCTTGGTAGTGATGTCAGTTCCGAGTCCGGAGACGACGATTTCATTCTCCGCAGCAACCCTGTTGTACTCCCCATTCGGCCGCTGTACGAGAAGCAATGCACTGAAAGGCTGTCCTAGGCGAGCAATCATCTCTAGCGCCCGGCTATGATCGTCAACCTGGGGCGTGGGTACAGCTTGTAATGGCGAAGGGGGAGCAACCTCATCCGATGCAGCGTCAAAATACAAATCCGAGTCAGAATCAGAATCAGAATCAGACTCCAAATCACCTCCCCAGGCCACCCCAATACTCGGGCCTCGGATGTGACGGATGCACGGATGCACGAAGACTACTTTCTGGGGCTCGTGCAGGGGGAGATCGTCTGCAGTCGTGAAATCCACAGTTCCAAGCCCTAATACTCTCGCACGATATAGCTTCTCATCTCCCGTTGGTGGCTCCGGTATACTGAGTCTTTTTACAGGGAAGATGATGCATGGAAGATGTAGACGTCGAGTAGCAAAACGGGCAGGTGGAAGAGAGTTGAACTGATCATAGATACTCAGGGCTTCTTTCTGAGTTAACTTGCCACGTAATTGCATGATGCGAGTTTCCATTTCTTCCCCTCCGAGTGACGGAGGGTTGTAAGGAGTTTGGCTGTAGACGGAAACGGAGGCCGGGAGGCAGCTATTGTATGACGATGACTTCCCTGACCATGCAAGGACAGTGACCTCGCCGGAACGCGCCACAATCTCTTCCAGGAGATGTCCTAGAGCGTCGGCTCCCTCGCCATAGTGAGGTCTGATATCGGACTTGAATATGCCGATCAGAGAATACGCGACGTCCTCCTTGACCGTCGCATTGCGCGTCGAAGCGAGACGAAGTTTCTCGCGCACCCCAAGATCGTCTGGAGAGAACGTGATGATGGTTCCACGGGGAATACTGATAGCGTCTGCTAGCTCTTGCATGATGTCCTGGGATTTCTTGTGGTTCGCGCCTGTATCGCCAAGGTATGGTTTCCACTTGGAGTCATAGATAAACATGACTTTCGGTGCGAGAAGCTCTTGCAAAGTCCATGCTCTTGTCATCCAAAAACTACGGGAAAGGTCCCCGAGCTTGGATGGATGCGCTACGCCCGCAAGGAATACGATCGTTGCTGCTGAATCCGCATACCATTTATACATAGATGTAAGAGATTGATTCAGGATGGAGCTCGTCGTCTTGTCGATACAGCACGTATCTGACCATGCCCAATTGTGACCGAGTCTGTGCGACTCCTTACAGAAATTCCGTAACTTCTCATTCAGGGGCGTGTCAGGAAGGTCCCACACAGATTTGGCTTCCTTAACGTCCTGGTATAACGGCTCGTTCCCCTGCCATGCGTGAGAGAACATGACATATCCGAAAAAACTCGCAACCACTCGTCGGATCCGCTTGTTGTCCAATTCCCTTGTCATGGATGAAACAAGCTCTTTGAACGTCGGACTAGCCTTGAAGATACGGATCCGCTCAGGACTGTCGCAAAGGTAACCGGTGACGACATCAATGACGACGAGGGGACAACTTTCGAGGGTTGCGCGAACGATAGGATCAATAGCCGCAATCGTCTCGGATGGAGGAGCGCAGTTCTGTGAAACCGTCATTGGCGGGTACTAGCTCTATGAAAGAGGTACATACGCTTAACTGCAGAGTCATCGGAACGTTCCATCACCAACAGCATAGACTTGAAAGCGTCGATCGCTTCATCATATCGTTTCGCTGCATGAAGCGCCATATACTTGGCCTCATAGCCGCAATGGTACGAGGGATCCGCTTTCACTGCCTATACAGACACTGTAAGGAACTGACTCATACATGAAGGACATTATGCGTACCTCGTTCGCGTCTTGCACTGCATCTTCCCAAAATCCTTGTGCCGCCCGAGCTCTGCTCCGCATGACAAACATACGACTGAGAGGAAACGCAGTAGAGTACTGTGGTAAGCTGCCGTCATGCCTTTCAGATACGAAGGCATGATCGTCAGTTCCCTCAAGTACTGTGGAGCATTTTTTGGTGAAATCTGATTATGGGCATCAACGTGCACGTCAACCAGACTAGAGGCTGCAAGACGTACCTGCGATCCAGTTGACAGTCGCTTGTCTCCCCAGGATTTCTCCGTCTGATGTCCTGACAATGTTAAGAAGAACTTCTACGGCTTCGGCTGTACGCTCTTCCGCGTAGAGGGTTTCACATAGACGTTGCTGAGCAACGGTGTCCAGCCCATCGAAACTCCACCCAAATATCTTTTTAGACGGTTAGATTATAGGTAGTAACGGCGGGAGACCTACGAGCGAGATGGTCTGTAGGGAAGGACATTGTTTGTCCTTGGGGGCTAGGTTTCTCGCACGTTCGATCGATGGTATCGCGCGCCCGTAATTTCCCTTCTTCATGTACATAACTCCAAGGACCTGTGGGGTGTATCGGCGGTGATGGTTACATGCCTGCATCATGAGAAGCACGTACCTGGCTGTAAAGGTAGGTGGCCTCGTCATCGTGGTCATCGATTGCTCTCGCTGCAAGGTACTCTACGCGCGTGATCGCCTTGTCTTGACTTCCGGATTCGAATACAAGGATCGACTGAGAAGAACGAAGGTTGGTCGGAACAATGACCCAGATCATTTCGCGCACCTTCAGTAGCAGGAGAAATCTGATGTCATGTGGCGCACAGTCATGAAAAGCAAGGTCAAATGCGTGTAGAGCACCCTCTGGATCGCTCTGGCCAAGAAGAACAATCGCCATCGCGATATGGCCGATAGGGGATGGCTGAACTTGAAGGGACTTGACGCGCATCTAAGTGAACATATGCGTAGAATGGTGAGAAAGCAGACTTACCTTATTGACGTCCTCTATTGCATGCGCTAGATGTTTCAAACGCGCTCGTATAAGAGCGCGATTCGCTAGCACGAACTGGTTGGAACTTGGCATTCTCGTCATCTCCTCTGACAGTAGCATTTCGGTATTCGTCGGGTCTTCCCGTGTCCATGATTTGAGGGTCTCTTCACTTACTTGAACGAGCGGAAGCTGAGCAACATGGAATTGCCGATGGTATTAAAGCGTTAGCAATGAGATGATTATTGGTGACGTGAATATGAGTAGATGTACACTTACACAAGGATAGAAATACTCAGGGGGAAGGACACCTCTGAGATCGTGAATTCGGATTTTCCCGTCTGTGAGTCCACATGCTAGATATCCCCCGCTTGGTGAGAGAGGCGCGCAGTTGATCTCAGCAGTGTGCGAGATAATGCTACCGATTTGCTTTTGGGACACGCAATCCCATAGTGAGACCGATGAGCCTGCAGAACATGCAATGAATCTGCCGTTGGATGATATAGATACACGGTTCTGAGTTTCATGGATTGACCACTCTGAACACGAAGAGTTGGAGACGTTGACACACGTTATTCTGCCTATGCCTGCGACGAATAGTTGCTGACCATCAGACGACCAGGTTAATGGAGTGGCCGGCCATGGACCGATTGAGCCCCGAGGACCTGAGTCGAACAGAATGTCACCATTTTGAGTGCTGTAGATGCGGAACCCGTTATCAACCGAGGCCGTAGCAAATCGACTGCCACGTGGGGAGAACTTGACGCCAAAGACCTGATTGTGTGGGAGGGGAGGAAGGAGTCGAACACCGGAAGTGGTGCTGAATATCCGGGCGTTGCAGTAATCCACGGAGGCAATTCTGGTGGAGTCGCTCGAGATATCAACTGCCCATACTCGATTCTCGTGTTCTGTGAGCTCGACTACCTTTTGATGAGTGGCCACATTCCAGACGATCACCTTTTCATCGTCTCCGGACACCATCCACCGCCCATCCTGGGAAACGACAACAGAACGGACGGCGTCGCTAGCCCGCATAGTCGAACCCTGTTGCTGCCCGTCTTCAATCTTCCATCGACGAATATAACCGGGGATATCTCCTCCTACGACCTGGCTTTCCTCTACGAAGGTGACTGCGCGTACATCACTATGGTGAGATATAACGCGGATCCGTTTCGCAACTTAACCAGCATGGTCAGCCGCCGCAGCCTCTTTGATTGCTAGCACGTACCCATAGTTTTCGCCGGCATGCCCACCACACTGCAAGCATTTCACAATTTTTCTTGCCAAAATATGTTGAAAAAATGGAAAGAAGAGATACTCTTTTATTTGGGCTGTGTTCACATAAAAAATGCAAATATAATATTTTGTTTTCTTTGTCTTTTCTGTGCAAAAAAATGAATTGATGGTAGTGCTGATTAGCTTCTATGCTAATGGGTATTACCATCAATCAATGTTTTGTGGAAAGTCATGCAAAGAAAAGAAAATATTATTTTTGCCTTTTCTCTTTGAAAACAGCTGTCAAAAAAGAGTATCACTTTCTTCAATTTTTTCAGCATGTTTTCTGAAGAAAAATTGTGAAATGCTTGCAGTGCCAAGCAGATTGTCGTGGGATTCAGAGTAGAAAAGAACGATGCGTCGTGGACTGACGCATGGCACATGTTCCTCAAGCGGCTATCGATATGGATCAGTGCACGCGACCAGAGTCACATCGTGGATGAGGATCCCCGACTCCCACGGAGTGGGGGAGGGTTGTTACATCGACAGGCATGTAGTGCTCCCACCAAACGGATGCGCACGACTTTTTTACCAAATGTGGAAAAGACTATCTGTCCTTGTTTGATTATGAAAAATTTCACCGAGTAATGAGTAATGGACATGCACCAGACTTCCTGTGTGTTGGTATTGCAGAGTAGATACCGGCATCCCGTACTAGGGACTCCAAGGTAGCAGAACACTCTCCAGTGCAGTAGATTATTCTAGAATAATATTCACACACAGTATATAAGCCCGAGTAGATAGGGTGAACAATACAATCAATTATCTTATCAATCCTTCCCACGATCGAGCTACTACTCTACAGGTTATGAGCCCTGGCTCATCGCTATAAACAAACCTCTATCGAATTAACGCTATCTAATAAAAACTTCGCGTCACTATGTCGGGGAACGCCGACGACTTTGTTAACGTCACAACAAACACAAATAATGCTAGTGGAGCCGGCAGTAGGGTACGAAACCTCAGCGCTATCTCTTCATACAAAGTAGATATGCTTAAAGACAACAAATTCTTGCTTTCCAGTTTTTTTTATTATATGTTTATTACCTTAGTGCGAGGTTTTATTGCTTAGTCAGCAATTTTTATTACCTAGCCTGTACTTACTTTTCTTCGAGAATCGAGTAACGAGTTACGAGCGAGAGTTTCGAGTTTCGAGTTCGAGAAGGTTGCGTGTGGCCTTCTTCAGTGTTCAGACAGCCCCAGACAGCTTCAGACGTTCTCAGACTGTGTCTCTCACCAGACTATAGAAGCCCCTTTGGAAGATCTCCTCCTCTTCAGATATCACTACTCCCCCCCCAGTCTCTATCAGCTTTTCCTACAACTGGAGCCCCACCGCGAGGGGCTTCTGTCTTAGTCTGGTACCCTACTCTCATCAGTTTCAGTCTCATTTTTGCAGTTCAGGTCTCATTTTCTCGGTTTTCGCTCGTGCTCTCACAGTTTCAGCCTCAGTCTTGCTCTCGTGTTCATCTTTTCCCTCGGAATATTCCCTCATACATTGCTATAATCACTCCAGTCCCTACCTGACGTCATGCCTGACCCGAATTCCCCACGTATTCAACCTCCCGAAGCCTCGAGCTTCCTTCGGTGCCCCAAGGAACTTCGAAGGTTCCTCGATGACATAATTCGAGTTGCATCTCAAGCAAAGTCACTTCTCGAGTCTGGTCGAGGCCCCCTCGAGGCCTGTAATTCGTGTGCGCAGCCACCACCCAGTCGCTCACCCCATCGGTTATACTCGTTTTTGCTTTTTTCTGTGGTGAGAAAGGTCATATTCGAGCCAACTGTGATTCGTGCAAGGAATATTTGGCTGCGGGAAAATGTCTAATTGTGAATGGTCATGTTGTACTCCCTACAGGACAAGAGATACCGCGCGAAGTACCCGGGCACACTCTCAAGGACCGTCTGGATAGCTGGGATCTAGGGAGTCGGTCTAATGATATTCGAATTCCTCCTTCAAGTCCGGGCTGGCTCATATCTCTGGAGGATGTGGGTAGTCAAATGCCGCAGACCCATATGGTTTCACTAGCAGAAGTGCCGAGTCGTTGCCCCAGGTCCCCACTCGAACACCTACTGTGTCCTCGAGCTCGGGTGATGGCTTGTTGTGCTGCCCTCGTTCACCTCCTTGTAGTTTACCTACAGGATACTCTCGTGGCCGCTCCTGCTCTTACTCTCGTGGTCGGTCTCAATCTCGCTCTTGTGACCGTGGCCGCCCATATTTGCCATCTCGCTCATACTTCGAAAGTTCACCAAGCCGCGGCCGCCCATGTTTGCCGCCTCGCTCGTACTTCGAGAGTTCACTCAATGATGGTCATAGGCATCAGTACTTGTATTCGAGTAGGCCGCGCAGCTGCAATTCCCATGATTCCCATGACTACCAGTACTACTGCTCACCACCACCTGCACCGCGACTCACACACTCGTTACTAGAAATCTCGAGGGATGAGCCCACTCCAGTCCGGCCCACCAGCTGGCTAGTCAACAGAATGGTGTCCTCTGCCTCCTATGATACTCGACAGTCTCGTAGCAGTCACATGTCAACCCACTCGAGAAGGTCGCGCAGCCGCAGCCGCACACCTCAGCCTTTGTGCACGCTGTACTGAGTAGACAGGGGGCCGCTTTAGCCCATTGGGATCTTTCTATTGTGTTTATTCTTTTTTTTTTCATGAATATATCATTCTTCAAGCTTCCCCTTACCGAGTGTTAGGCCGCCCGCATGCCTCTGTCATCCCCCGCCCCGCCAACTCGATATCTCGACCACCGCTCCACCCGTCCCTCTCGTAAATCGGAATTTAGGTTCTCCTCGACGAGAGCTTTCAAACGGTGTACTTTTCGTTCCAGCAGCCTCAGCGCATCCGGAGATATCACTCAATCCCTGGAGAAAGACACTGTAGGACGAAAATTGGAATATCTCGGGATTGGGTGCGCCGTTGTTTCCGGTTCCTCATTCTCCCAACTCTCTTCGCACGTCCCTATCACCTCCTGAAGTTTCAGAGAGTTCCACCTAGTCGTTCCTCACCGACGTGATGCCGCCCTCCTCCCCCCTACTGTGGTTAGACCATATCTCTTACAATTCTCGACCGAATCGTTCGCTTTTCTCAGACGTGACTCTACTAGACGACATCTACCAGACGATATAAAAGACGTCGCGTGCGCATTCACGGTTCCAGAGTTATTCGAGTTTTTGTGTCTGAGCAGGGTAGGGAGGTCAGGATCATGTATCTCAGTCGTTTTCGCGCCGTGCCTTTCGCTTTTTCGCATGGTGGCTCTACTCGTCAACAGCTACTGGGTGATACCTTTTTCGTGGTGACGTGCTCACTGGTTGTGGAGATACAGGAGTTTTTCATTTACAGAGGAGTATGAGGCAGCTTTGCAGGTATCTCGGGACTGGATGGTCCAATCGGTCTGATCCCTTTTTCTCTGTCCCCTCCCTGGTGTCTTCTACCACCACCTCCAGTTTCATATCGATTGTCTCAGTGGTTGCCCCGCGGCGGCATTTTCTCCTTCCCCGTCTTGCTGCCCCACACCGTGTCCACGTCGTATCTCCCCCGGATCTTCGCCGTTTCTCTCGATTTTCAGGGATATAATACTACTCATTCAGCGCTTTCGAACGGTGTACTTCATGTCCAGGTTGGTGCAGCCGTTGTCGAGAAATTGGCATTCTTGTGGGTAGAGGTGCCTCAGACCAGTTTTGCGAATATCTCAGGATTGGGTGCGCGTATTCCCCCAATTCCTCGTTCTCCGGGTTCTCCCTGCTCCCCTTGAGCATTCCCCTGCATTTTGTGCCGCTGCGCTGACCCGTTATTCGTCGGTGCATACCCTTCCTCCTACCCCCTACCTTGTTTGGAGCATAGCTCATTCAATTCCGGCCCGAATCGTTCGCTTTTTTTTGACGTGCCTCTACTAGACGAACCCTACCAGACGATGTCCAAGACGTAGCGCACGCGTTTGTGGTTCCGAAGTTATTTGGGTTTTTGCGTTCGAACAGGGTTGGGGAGGTCAGGAAGGCGTATCTCGCCCGTTTTCACGCCGGGTCTTTCGATTTTTTGCACGGCGGTACTACTTGCTCACAGCTATCTGGGAGTGTCTGGTTTACGGTGACGCGCTCAGCGGTTCCTGAGATATTCACTTTTCCGCATTCGGGCACACTGGCATATGTTCCTGGCGCCATATCTCCCTCGTTTCTCAGCCGTTTCTCTCGAAAATTGGTACCCGCGTTCTTCCCGCCAAGCTGACCCCGTTGAATTCTCTTTCGGCGAATTCTGTGCAGCCGCTTTCGAGATATGGCGAAGTCTGCCTCTGGAGAGGTATGAGACAACATTGGCGATAACTCGGGTTCGGAAGGTCCGATCGGTGAGAATCCTTTTGTGCCGGGCTCTCCTGTTCGTGTAGAGCCACCTTCCGAGGTTTCATGTCCACCGGCCTCACCGTTGCTCGCCAACACCTTGTTCTCCTCCTTCCCCCCATTTGTGGCCAGCGCCTTTCTCCCCCGTTTTGCCGCCGTATCTCTCGCTTTTCGAGGATCCTATTCTACTCGACGAGGGCTCTCAAATGGTGTATCTTACGACGCTGTCATCATCCTGGCTGTGGAGATATTCAAAGTTTTGCTCACAGGGAGCACGACCGTTTTGCGTGTTTCTCAGGAACGGACGGGCCAATTAATATGATTCCTTTTGCTGCGTGTTCTCCCTTGTGCCCTCTACCGTCTCCCGCGGTTTTGTGTCGACAGCCTGAGCCGTTGTTCTGCAGCGCTCTCCCTTCCCTCCTCTGCTGTCTCTCGATGTGCACGCGCTGTATCTCGTTCGTCCCATGGTCGTCCCTCTCGATTTTTTGGCACCATACACTACTCGATGGGGGCTTTTGGACAGTGGGTCACACGTTGTGTCTGCTTCAGCGGTTGCCCGGAGGTTCAACTTTTGTGGATGCGAGCGGTTTGCAGGTATCCTAGGACTGGCTGGACCTCAACTGAGGACAGTTGGTATCTAAGTGATGGGGAGATGTAGGGAATGGGTTTTCCCTACCAAGGGATTTTATTTTTATTCTTTGTTTCTCATATTCTTGCTTTCCAGTTTTTTTTATTATATGTTTATTACCTTAGTGCGAGGTTTTATTGCTTAGTCAGCAATTTTTATTACCTAGCCTGTACTTACTTTTCTTCGAGAATCGAGTAACGAGTTACGAGCGAGAGTTTCGAGTTTCGAGTTCGAGAAGGTTGCGTGTGGCCTTCTTCAGTGTTCAGACAGCCCCAGACAGCTTCAGACGTTCTCAGACTGTGTCTCTCACCAGACTATAGAAGCCCCTTTGGAAGATCTCCTCCTCTTCAGATATCACTACTCCCCCCCCAGTCTCTATCAGCTTTTCCTACAACGCATGGAGAATCAGAATGCAAAAAATTCTTATGCCTGCATAAAGTCTTTAAGTATGCCGAGGGGAGCTGCCCGAAACCGGAGGACGACTCCACTAACAGTGCCGAGATATCAGCATGGGAAGAAGAAGACCTTATCGCACAAACCCTCATATTAACAAATATAGATGACCAACAGATGGACCACGTCATGCATGCCGAGACAGCGGCACAGATGTGGGAAAATCTTAAAATGGCTCATCAGACACGTGGCATTCAAACCGCTCTCATTGCAAAGAGAGAGTTATTGAATGCCAAATGTCCAGAGGGTGATAACGTCGCGGCGCATATTAATAAACTCAAAAGGATGCGGAACGACCTGTCAGCCATGGGGAAACCAGTCCCGGATGACGAATTCAAAGACATTCTATTATTAAATATGCCGGAGTCTTGGACGACGTTTACCACATCGTATATGGCAGGCCGGATAGCCGGCAAAGGAGTTGATTCGGTCACAGTGGAAGAGCTTACTGCGGTACTGGTAGACGAATTCAAACGAAGGCAGGGGACTCCGCAAGATCAAACATTATTTACTCAAAGGAAAGTAAATAATAAGCGGAAAGAACCTACAAAATCCTGCGGTATCTGTGGACGCGATAACCACACTACTGACAAGTGCCGTCATAAGGGGAAACCCAAATGCAGCTACTGTCAAAAGTTAGGTCACATGGAAGACGACTGCTGGAAAAAGCACGGCAGGTCGCCTAAAAAGGCTAAACCTGGGCAGGCTAATTTTGCCTCGATCACGGAACTGCCTATGCGTGATACACAAGATGAAGAGCAGGTATTACACGCAGATGGGAAATGGACATCTGACAGTAGTAATACTAGTACATATGACGCATTCAATGTATCGTATGAAGGAATAGACGAGCGCGTTGAATGGTACACGTGGGTAGCCGACTCAGGGAGTACGGCACACATAGCAAAAGATAAGATAATGTTTAGGGAGATGGTCCCTATACAAAAAGTGATCCGGGGTATCGGAGATCACAAAATTACAGCGTATGGAGTCGGGACAGTCGTGCTACAGGCACGAGTAGGTAACAGAACTTCCGTCATAACATTGCGGAACGTACTATATGCCCCCGACGCTGTACATAATTTGATTTCATTAATGCGCCTCGATAAGGAGGGCGGCTCCTCTGTTTCCGGGGGAGGAAAAATGAAATTATATGATCAAAGTAAGAATCTATTTGCCATAGCTAATATACATGGTGGAATATACGAACTACGCGTCCGCAGGCATGAACCTGCAGAGTGCGCGTACCAAGCACGGACTTGGGACGACTGGCACCGGCATTTCAGGCACATTGGAGTCAAAGGACTCCAGCGCCTTCAACGCGACCGGTTGGTGAATGGACTCACTGTGATGCCGTCGCTGATTATCGATTGTCCTGCATGTATAGAAGCGAAGCAGACTCAGCTGCCATTCCCAGAAAAGTCTGCACCGCGAGACACACAGCCGGGTGAGATGATTCACACCAACGTGTGGGGAGTCTTTGCAAATCAGAGATATTAAACCATTTGAATAAAATAAAATTTACTTCTCTTTTTTTATACCAGCTGGTACACCTTTCCAGCTCGAATAGAAGCCCTAAGCGGGCGCGCGTGCTGGTATATATCATTCATAGACGATGCTACTCGATACTGTGAAGTTAGGTTCATGGTTAATAAGGGGGAGGCATCAACTAAGCTAAAAGAATACCTCACATACCTTGAACGCCAACTAGGGCGCCGGACGAAGGTTGTACAAGCCGATAACGGGAGAGTGTATGTCAATAACGAAATGCTCACCTGGTGTCGCGATACAGGCATTGACCTACAGGTCACTGCACCTTATTCCCCAGCACAAAACAGCGTCGCTGAACATTTCAATCGAACGTTGGGTGAGCTTGCTTGCACCATGAGGATTGCAGGAAACGTTCCTGCATTCCTCTGGCCCGAGGCAGTCACCCATGCAGCCTACGTTCGAAATCGCTCTCACACACAAGCACTGGTAGGAGCGACGCCCTATGAGAAGTGGATGGGACACTGTCCCGACGTCTCCCATCTCCAAGAATTCGGCTCTCCTGTGTGGATAATGCACGAAGGCATCAATATCAACAAGCTCGACGCCAAATCCACAAAACATACCTTCGTTGGCTTCGTGGATGGCCCACGCGCTGTCTGTTTCTACGACGTCTGTACAAGATCCATAAAGGCTTCACATAATTTTTGTTTTCTGAAAGATCCTGTCAGTTCGCCGAACGCTTCACCCACCTTGTCAGACGGTATGCTGCGCGAGGGGGAGTCAAAGCTCGAGAGCAGGGCTGATAGGGACACACAGGATACCGAAAACGATGGAGAAGAACCTAAAAGAGATCAAGAACACGTCAGTAAACGAAAACGGACAGAAGACGACAGCAGTACTCACCAGAGGAGAAGCAATAGGCCCAGGGTAGTAAAAGACTACCAGGCGCTTAACGATCCTATGCCTGAGTTGTCAGAAAACAAGAGCGACGACTCACCAGACACTGCAAGCATTTCACAATTTTTCTTGAGAAAACATGCTGAAAAAATTGAAGAAAGAGATACTCTTTTTGACACATGTTTTCAAAGAGAAAAGGCAATAATAACACTTTGTTTTCTTCACATGATTTACTAAAAAACATTGATTGATGCTAATACCCATTAGTGAAGAACCTAATGGGCATTACCATTAATTCATGTTTTTTGGCAGAGAGGGCAAGGAAAACATTACATTATATTCACCTTTTTTCTTTGAAAACAGCTGAAATAAAAGAGTATCTCTTTTTTCAATTTTTTTAGCATAGTTTGGGATGAAAAATTGTGAAATGCTTGCAGTGAGAATTGTTTTGAGACCCCAACGAGGGAGGACTCGAAGATAGCCCTGCAGAACAATCAGCGTTAGTGTATGCAGCACTAAATGAAAATAGTGCCTTACCTGACAACCCGAGAACGCTGAAAGAGGCGCGTGACTCACCCGAATGGCTGGAGTGGGAAAAGCTGTCAAAGCAGAATTAGATCAATTATACCGAATGGGGATGTGGGAGCTAACCGACTTACCAAAGGGTAGAACGCTGGTAGCCAACAAATGGGTCCTCGTTCACAAGTATAATAAAGAGGGCAGACTAGAAAAATATAAGGTGCGCCTAGTAGCAAAAGGGTACTCACAAATACCGGGGATGGACTATACGGATACCTTCTCACCGGTAGTGAGGCTAGAGACCATAAGGGCAATAATAGCGTTAGCAGTTTCCCAGGACTGGGAGATCCAACAGATGGACGTAAAGGGGGCTTACCTAAATGGTAAGCTAAAAGAAGAAGTCTATATGAAACAACCCGAAGGCTTCGAGGACGGTACACAATGCATGTGCCAGCTAATAAAAACATTATACGGGCTGAAACAATCCGGAAGAGAGTGGAACCTGGAACTTAATAGACAGTTAGTGCAAGGCAGATTCAAGCGCCTATGGTCTGACCCCTGTGCATATGTCCAGCGGACGGCAGAGGGAATAGAAATCATTACTGTATGGGTTGATGATCTCCTACTGTTCACATCGCGACAGGGGCTTATGACATCATTAAAAGCACAACTGCAATCTATGTTCGAGGTTACCGACCTTGGAGACCCGAAGAAAATTGTTGGTATAGAAATCACACGAGACCGGGCCAAAGGAACTTTGTTCATAGGGCAAACACGGTACATTGATTCTATACTACGGGCGCAAGGGCTAGAGGATGCAAACAGTGTAAAGACACCTGCGGACACGAAGGTTCAGATGTTCCCGGAGCAGGAACGGGAGGAAGCGACTAACCAAAATAAGTATGCTTCCCTGATCAGATCTTTGATGTATGCCGTGGTTGCCACACGGCCTGACGTCACCTATGCCGTAAATAGACTGGCCTCATTTACAGCAAACCCAGACCTAAGACATTGGGTTGCGGCCAAACGGATACTGAGGGTACCTACAAGGAACAAAGGACTACGGAATAATGTATTGTGCAAAGAAAGGTGATACTGCTACCCAAATATTCCAAGGGTATGTAGACGCAAGCTTTGCTAATACTGAGAACCGCGCGTCTGTCACGGGCTATGTATTCTTAGCTCAAGGGGGAGCCATTGTTTGGGGCTCGAAGAAGCAAACCTTAATCACACTGTCAACAACCGAAGCGGAATATGCCGCGCTGGCTAAATGTACTCGAGAGTGTGTATGGCTACGAAAGCTATATGCAGAACTAGGGTACAGACAGACAGAGCCAACTAAGATAATGACAGACAGCGAGGGAGCCCGAGCCTTAGCATATAATCCCCAATTTCACGCCAGGACGAAACACTTCGACATATCTCATCACTACATGCGTGAGAAGATCGACCAGAAGAAGGTCGAGATTTGTCATTGTTCTGACAGGTACCAAACTGCCGACATATTTACCAAAGCGCTACCTAGGGACAAGCACGAGAGGCATACCCGAGAGATGGGTATGACCCTGGCTTGAGGGGGAGTGTTGGTATTGCAGAGTAGATACCGGCATCCCGTACTAGGGACTCCAAGGTAGCAG
Source organism: Pisolithus marmoratus (assembly GCA_024613145.1). Taxonomy (NCBI): domain Eukaryota; kingdom Fungi; phylum Basidiomycota; class Agaricomycetes; order Boletales; family Pisolithaceae; genus Pisolithus; species Pisolithus marmoratus. The sequence continues at coordinate 16,202 of JANFAE010000604.1, read as the reverse complement.
AACACTCTCCAGTGCAGTAGATTATTCTAGAATAATATTCACACACAGTATATAAGCCCGAGTAGATAGGGCGAACAATACAATCAATTATCTTATCAATCCTTCCCACGATTGAGCTACTACTCTACACTGTGTGATAAGTAGAAGGGCAGAAAATAAAACTCAAATGAATGTATACCCAACAATCCAATAAAACGAGTGTGTATTCTGCTGCTAGTGAGCTTTGAGTCCATGTAATGAGTGTTGTGTGGTTGTGTTGGCCACATCACGTTGTGGCAACTTCCCGTTTCGGCAGTCATTGTGTAGTGCGTGCACTCTGCCATGTTCCACAGTCGTGAGGCGGCCGTTTTGACTGGCGGAAGGGTCACCGTCGTTCTGAGTGCGTCTGGGAGGCACCCCTGTCACTGATAAGAGCCAGGAAGACCACACAGGGGAGGGGGGGGGGGTTTCAACATGTCCTGGCTTGTCAAGATGGCGGAATGGTAGCACTGGCTTGTGTGTACTCACCAAGGTGCGTGTATCCTCTCGTTTGGGTATCTCCAGCGCCGCTGACCTCGTTATCATGTACGCCTACTATGCAGGTTCTCCCTTCTATGTTGCTGGGTCGTTTAGTGAGCTTCGAGAGCAGCCGTAATGACCATATGGGTGCTCCTTTGGCACAGTGGGCATTTCGCCTTGTACGGACGTTGCTGACGATTTCAGCCCTTCTTTTGATCCTTCCATGTCGGCGTGGGTCACTTAGGGTCCCAGGATGGTGTGCAAGGCCATTTGGAGACGATCATGGTGGCGCAGGTGAGCCGTTTGGCTGTTCTGGCTCATATTCACTGTACTGACAGCTGCTGTTAGCTAGCAGTGCTTCTTTGACACCGTGCAAGTCGCTGAACTCGTTGCTAGTTGTGCCATCATACCTATAACTAGTCCAATACCCCGTGATGAGTATCTGAGACCATTTGGTGCCCATTTGAGGGCAGATGGTGGCCGCATGGTGACACTGTGCATATGGTGTGTTGTAGCCTTTCGTTTCGATGATTCTGGTGCTCCTGGGGTTGTTGTAGCATACGCCTAGCATCGTGTAGCCCCCCACAGTGTTTCTGAATGGTTTGGCAGGCATTGAGAGCAGTCGAAGTGACTGTACCGCGATGGCACAACCCCAGTGTGTGTGCTGCTTGCTATGATCTTTGCTGACACTTTCAGGTCTGTTTTTTATTCTGCTGCATCAACAGGGTACCCTCTAGGGTCGAGGAAGGTGTGGGATGCCTGTTGGAGGCAGTTCAGGCAGTGCAGGTAAGTCATTCGGCTGCTTCACTTCATGTTTGGTGCGCCAACCCCCATTATTAGCTAACAGCTTCTTCTCTGCTCCATGTGAGCAGATGGTGCTGCTGTTCAGCCCGTTGCCTGACCCAGCACCTCCCCTTGGTACATTCCATGGTAGCACCGGTGTGCCATGTTGCTCGAGCCAAGCGTGTTCACTGTCCCACTCTGTAGCCTCGTGCTGCTGCTGCAGGACTGTCGTTCGACTGTCGGAAGGTCCATCGTGGTTCCGAGTCTGTCTAGGAGGCACATCCTCTCTCCAGTATGTATCCATGATATTCCAGAGGTGTTGTAAGACTTTGCGAGGTAGTGAAATGGGAATGCTGAGCATGAGACATCTGTAGCCTCTCGTTTGTGGTTCATCTGGCCGCTTTGTCTCACGCTTGCTATGCTGACACCGTCTGTCAGTTAGCATTGATTCCATGACTCTGTGAGTTGGTGCATCGACTGCTAGTTACATCATCATGCCCACCACTAAGTGTGAAGCAGATGACAAGGAGCTATTGAGTGGTCAGTTGTCCATCAAAATGTCTGTGCCAATGCCATGGTTATCATTGGAGAAGATGGGTAGTAGGAACACAGATATATCTTGTCAAACATGCTGAAAACTCCTTCCAAATCCATTGTGTTAGTTTGTAATGTCAATGGATTGCAATCATATTCATCATCATTATACTTGTCTACATTCTATGCTCAGGAGTTGGGGACCTGGTGCACATGCACCGCTATGGATTTCGTAGTGTAGTTCGATTATGTATTTACATAATAACGCAGTGAGGCGAAGTTGGCAAGTTGTTGGGTTTCGGCCCGACCTCGAAGAGCGGATGCTTAGATGTAATGGAATAACTTGACGTTTTTCTTCCCATCTCACTTTATTTCTCATTTACTTTGACTGATCCTACGACACCCGCAATATTGTTACTCTGACAGTTTCTGTGCCTGATCTCTATCGTATAAAAGGGCCACTGGGATCCCGACTCTTTCTTTCACTGCCTCTGAAATACGGACCGTCAAGTCTGGGAACGAGTAGCCCATCAAAGATCCTACTCTTGTGGTGTCGTCGCAAGTTCCCTAACTTCACATCGCCACTACAGCAAGCTTTATCATGATAGCTCTGACTACTGGCCATCATATTCACCTTGACCCTCTCATAGCTCCACATGCAGCGGTGTCTACATCCACCAGCTTGAAGTTGTAATCCTGAATGGGTGGTACCATCGATTTTGTGAATGACGATAGGCTCGGAAAGAACAAACGGTTGCCTTTAGCGGCATCGTTCGTGGGCCGACCTACTTGCCAGGCTATCGAGGTCAGTAATATACCACCTTGCCTGATTTCACTGTGAATTGTCGTCTCTGCCTTAGATAACAGGAGCTTGACTACTTGCCGGCGACGGCGGGATCATATCTCCTTGGGTGCCTTCGAAGACGTACTCCATGCTTGAAGGGTCGTTCAGGGAAGTGACCAAGAAGTTCGGACGACCCGATATCAGGCACTTCCAGGAAACGTTGCAGCGAGTCAAGGGATCATTCATGGATTGCATTTGAGGATGTGGATACGTGTTACAGGGAAACTCGACCAAGTCATCGGTTGCTCTCATCACTGTCCGTCCTCCAATGTGCATGGCGTACTGGAAAGTCTTTCGATTGCAAAGGAGACGTTTTTGTCGTCTTCAGCGCCTTTCCAAAGCGGATTCGGTGTCACGTTTTGCAGGTTCATCAAGCTAATTGCACAACACATTTGTAACGTCGTGCCGGTCATGGAAAGAGGTAGAACTCTGGATGGTAATATCAACTGGCAAGCACCATGTCCGTTAAACTGCATCAGTCATGTGTTCATGCCACGAGTACATGGCTGGTGCAGTTCAATAGACATCATGCAGGAGTCCATTGCGTATATAAGCGAGCTTGGCACATACCCCTAATCGCGGGATCATGAGTGTGTTCGATTGTTTGTAGCATAGACTCGAAAGCATCGATCGCTTCGTCATACCGTTTCACTGCATGAAGCGCCACGTACTTCGTCTCATAACCCCAAGGGTAGGAGGAATCCGCTCTCACTGCCTATACAGCAATAGTAGCGAACTGACTCACACAAGAAAGACACCACACATGCCTCGTTCGCATCTTGCAATGCATCTTGCCACAATCCTTTTGCCGCCCGAGCTCTGCTCCGCATGACAAAAAGACGACTGATGGACAGCGCAGTAGAGTACTGTGTTATAGCGTGGTGTCATCACGCATTTCTTGGTGAAATCTGATAACGGACATTATGTAACATGCACACTCACCAGACTAGCGGCTGCAAGACGTTCCTGCGATCCAGGCTGCAGTTGCCTTGCTCTCCAGGATCTCCTCGTCTGATACCTTGATGATGCCGAGGAGAATTTCAAGGTCTCGTCGCTGCGTTCTTCAGCATAGAGGGTTTCACATGGACATTGCTGAGCAACGGTATCCAGGCCATTGAAACTCCACCCAAATATCTTCACGAAGGGTTAGATGGATAGGTAGTGATGGCAACGGACCTACGAGCAAGATCGTCCTTAGAGAAGGACATTGTTTTTCCTTTGGGGCTACGTCCTTTGCACGCTCGATCAATGGTATCCCGCGTCCGTAATTTCCCTTCTTCATGTACATAACTCCAAGGATCTGTGGAGTGTTCAGTGATACTTCGATGTCTGTATCATGCGAGGCACCTACCTGGGTGCAAAGGTAGATAGCCTGCTCGTCGTCGTCATTGCCTGCTCTCGTAGCAAGGTACTCTACGCGCGTTATCGCCTCTGCTTGGTTTCCGGATTCGAACACAAGACTGAGCGGAACATAGATTAATTGTGAAAAATATGTAGGTCACCTAACGCACCTTCAGTAGCAAGAGAAATCTGGTGTCACGAGGCTCGCAATCATGGAAGGAATGGTCGAATGTGCATAGCACACCTTCTCGATCGCCCTGACCAAGTAGAGCAATCGCCATCGCGATATGGCCCATAGCTGATGGCTGAACCTGGAGGACTTGAGGTGGATGTGGGTGAACATGCACATGGAGCAGAGAGAAAGTGGACTTACCTCCTTTGCGTCCTCTATCGCAAGTGTTATATGTTTCAGACGTACTTGTATAAGAGCGCGGCTCGCAAGCAAGGAGTAGTTAGGACTTGAAGCAGTAGTGATCTTCTCTGATAACAGCCTTTCGGTGTTCGTAGGGTCGTCTTGTGACCATGATTCGAGGGTCTCGTCACTCACTCGTACTCGTACGAGCGGAAGCTGAGTAGCACGTAGTTGTCGATGATCATCATCAGCTATGCGAACGCTATGAGTGCATATACACTTACACGATGATAGAAATTCTCAGGGAGAAGGATATCTCTGAGATTGTGCGTTGTGATCTTCCCACCTTTGAGTCCGCCTACGAGATACCCCCCGCTTAATGAGAGAGCAACAGAGAGTATCTCTGCGGTATGCGTAATAGCGCTACCGATCCGATGCAATCCCATAGCGAAACCGATGAGCCTGCGAAACACGCGACGAAGCTGCCGTTGGATACTATGGATGCCCAATATCGAGTTTCATGAATGGACCATATCGAAGAAGTTGGAAAGGTCGAAACAAGTGATTCTTCCTATTGTGCTGACAAACAGTTGCTGGCCATCGGATGACCAGACCAACAGAGTGACGGACGCTGGTGAATGGATTGAACCGTTGGGACCTGAATCGAACATGGTATTGCCAGTGTGAGTGCTGTAGATGTGGAAGCTGTTGAAATCAAACGCGGTAGCAAAATCGGCTGCCGTCTGGGAAGAACTTTGATACTGACAACCGTAGGATGTCGGAGGGGAGGAAAGAGTCGAAGACCGGAAGTGATGCTGAACATCCGAGCACTGTCGCTATCCACGGAGGCAATTTTAGTACAGTCGCTCGAGGTAGCCATCCAGAATACTCGATGCGTGTGGTCTGTGATCTCAAGTACTTTTTCATCAGTGACCGCATCCCATGTTCCCGTGGTCCCAGACAGAAACACCGTCCATCCTGGAAAACGGCAAGAGACCAGGTAGTGCCAGTCCGCTGCTGTCCGTCTTCAATCTTCCATCGACAATTGTAACCATTTTCATCTCCTCCAGCGGCCTGACTTTCGTCTACTACAAAGGCGACTGAATTTACCTGTACAGTACACTGGCTCATATTGCATACGGTCGGGATAGCACAAATGCCTATGCATTACGAGGTCTATGCATCAACAGGTTGTCACACAATTGTGACATCGTGTGATACCTCTATAAGCACCAAGAATACACAGCAGAAATACAGTTATTTACACTCGATATACTTGTCTAGAGTAGTCTGGGTAGAATGAAGTATGTCCTCTTTTCGTAACATCGCCCGGTATTTACACAGAAGGCTGGCCAACGCAAGCGAGAACTGGGGATCTCCATATTGCATGCATGCCCCCTCGAGTTGCTGACAAAGCACGATCATCTCAGTGTGTGACATTGGCGGAGTGGTTTCTTCATCATCCTCGTCGTCCTCAACTTCAATCATGTTGGCTTTGTCAGCCAAGAGCTCTCGCACCTGATTAGCTATTCCCTTCACAGTTCCATCTAACTCATTTTCCTCTAGCTGCCTCTCGTCCACCAGGTTGAGAACTTCATCCAATGTGGGAACATCTCCAAAGATACGGTTGCGTCCTTTGAGAGTAAAGATATGGCCCTCGAGTTCTGCTTCAATGGATGCCAGTTGGCATGTTGTCAGTGCAGCGATAGATTGGGCAGGGATTTTGATTTTGAGGCCGCTTCAGGTTGTGGCTGCATCCTGGAGCTTGTCAACAGCCTGAAGTGCCTGATCAACATCACCTTCAGCATCCATGATTGCTTTCAGTGCTGGTTGCCAGTCTGCATCAACAAAACGGTCTCCCAAGTGTGCTTGAAGGGCAGATTCAGCATCAGGGAGGGTCATATCTGAAGTTACAAAGTCTCGGAGGATTGTCCATGCAAGCAGGTCAGCATGACTTGGATAAGGCAGGAGGGACGGAATGGCAGATAGGTCTCTGATATAGTGGTTAGTGGATTTTATGGTCAATGAAGTGTGAACATATGGTTGGATTTGGGCATGGTTCCAGCAATTTTGGATTGTCTCACATGTCACCGTAAACCATGCATCCTTTGCCATGGTCATTGCTTCCAATAAGTCAATTTTATAGATGTTTGCTTCACCAGCATCATCAAGGTCAAGAGCTCAAGCACAAAAGCTTCGGTGATAGATTGCCTTGAAGCATCAAATGATGCCAGCATCGCATGGCTGGACAAATGATGTCATATTTGGCTCAAAAAACTCTAGATCAACATTGGTTGGCCTGTAAGGTGTTGCAAGGTGGGCGCTGAAGTTGTCAACATAAAGACAAATGTGCTGATGTTGTCGCTTCATACAAAGGTCAAGTCTCTTTAGCCACCTGTTTTTGTCAGTCCGAGTTAGAGTCAGAGGCTGTCTGAATTATGTAATCAATCATGCGCACTCTTCAAACAGGTCTGCTGTCATCCAGGCCTTGGTGTTGTTCCGATAATAAAAGCCACATTGCTCTGGACTTTGATTCTTGAAGCATCGTGGATTCCTGGACTTTCCAATAAAAAATGGCTCGAGTTGTTCACTTCCATCAGCATTACATGCGAGGCCTACAGTAACCTGGAATTTGTCTTTCTTCTTGCCACTCATTTGTTTCGTTGCAAGGCCACGATCAGGGGGGCAACTGTAAATTATATAAATTAGATAAGTTATGCTTAAATTTTGTATGGCTTACAATGGGAACAATGCTGTTTCATCGAAGTTAAATCGATCACGTGGGGCATATTTTGCAAGAACTCGCTGACAACGTTGCCGCTCTCTCTCTACTGCATCAGTGTCAACTGAGCCTGCCTCTCCATGGTGTCGATGCTCACGAATATTGTAGGCTTTGCAAAATGATGCAATCCAGCCATCACCTGGGAGTTGTTCCTCTTCAGGAATTTCTAATTCATCTTCAAAATGTTTCCATTTCTCCTGTAACATTGGCCCATTGACCATTTCCCCCTTGTTCTCCATATGCTTAATCCACAAAACTAGTGCACGCTCAACCTGTGGGCAAGTGACAACACGAGGCCACTTTGATGACAGTGCATTAGGGTTGTCATTGATCCGAGCTTCCATTTTGGGACGATCTCGTAATTTGCATGAGAGTGTGGCTTGATTGAAGATGAGGGCACCAGTCTTGAGGGTGGCAAAATGCTGAACAATGTCTGACTGAGCCATGTGAGGGTGTGCATCAACAAAACTATAGACAGAAATCCAGTCTGAAAGTGTGAGGTGTATTCGAGAGGTGGATGCCAATTTCTGAGCAGAGGTGGCAGGTGCATTGGCAGCCTTCTGCCACTTTGCTGGCTGAGGGGTGGGAATGGTGGGTTTAGTGCATGGTTTGTGCTTCAAGGTTTCTGGCATTGTGATTGGCTGCAGAGTAGGGTGTTGGTGATTGGCCAGTTGGCACCAGACCACCTTAAATATGAGAGAGAGAATTATTGTCAGTCCCACTCCCTCATTGTGGCCTCCTCATAATGCATAACCACCATTGTGGGTCAATGCATTATGCATTATGCATTATCCTTGCATTTTCAGTGTGCCCGACATGGGAACTTAAAAATCTTATGCATTATTAAGTTTATGCATTATTACATCACTCGGGAAGTGCCGCTGCGCGCGGCGACAACCTTGCTTGGATGACATTAGTATCCTGCTATGCTAATGCAATTTCCAGCGCAAAGCAGTGTGCATCAAACCATTCAACATGAGCGAACAAATCCGCTATAAGTAAGCTTGTAGAGTGTAGGCTTGATCGTGAGAATGATTGATAAGATAATTGATTGCTTCCCTCACCCTATAGGCTCGGGTATTTATACTGTGTGAGAACATTATTCTAGAACAGTCTACTACAGTATGGAATATTCAGCTATCTCTGAGAGTCTTGTACAGAATGCTGGTATCTACTCAGCGATACCAACACTCCCCCTCAAGCCGGGGTCATACCCATTTCCTTGGTATGCCTCTTGTGCTTGTCTCTTGGTAGCGCTTTAGTAAATATATCTGCCGTTTGGTACCTGTCCAAACAATGACAAATCTCGACCTTCTTTTGGTCGATCTTCTCATGCATGTAGTGATGAGATATGTCGAAGTGTTTCGTCCAGGCATGAGACTGAGGATTATATGCTAAGGCTCGGGCTCCCTCGCTGTCTGTCATTATCTTAGTTGGCTCTGTCTGTCTGTACCCTAGTTCTGCATATAGCTTTCATAGCCATACACACTCTTGAGTACATTTAGCCAGCGCGGCATATTCCGCTTCGGTTGTTGACAGCGCGATTAAGGTTTGCTTCTTCGAGCCCCAAACAATGGCTCCCCCTTGAGCTAAGAACACTGCAAGCACTTCACAATTTTTCATCCCAAAATATGCTGAAAAAATTGAAAAAAGAGATACTCTTTTATTTCAGCTGTTTTCAAAGAAAAAAGGTGAATATAATGTAATGTTTTCTTTGTCTTTTCTGCCCAAAAACATGAATTAATGGTAATCCCCATTAGGTTCTTCACTAATGGGTATTAGCATCAATCAATGTTTTTTAGTAAATCATGCAAAGAAAACAAAGTGTTATTATTGCCTTTTCTCTTTGAAAACATGTGTCAAAAAAGAGTATCTCTTTCTTCAAATTTTTCAGCATGTTTTCTCAAGAAAAATTGTGAAATGCTTGCAGTGGAATACATAGCCCGTGACAGATGCGCGGTTCTCAGTATTAGCAAAGCTTGCGTCTACATACCCTTGGAATATTTGGGTAGCAGTATCACCTTTCTTTGCACAATACATTATTCTGTAGTCCTTTGTTCCTTGTAGGTACCTCAGTATCCGTTTGGCCGCAACCCAATGTCTTAGGTCTGGGTTTGCTGTAAATGAGGCCAGTCTATTTATGGCGTAGGTGATGTCAGGCCGTGTGGCAACCGCAGCATACATCAAAGATCCGATCAGGGAAGCGTACTTATTTTGGTTAGTCGCTTCCTCCCGTTCCTGCTCCGGGAACATCTGAACCTTCGTGTCCGCAGGTGTCTTTACACTGTTTGCGCTTTCCAGCCCTTGCACCCATAGTATAGAATCAATGTACCATGTTTGCCCAATGAACAGAGTTCCCTTGGCCCGGTCCCATGTGATTTCTATACCTACTATTTTCTTAGGGTCTCCAAGGTCGGTAACCTCAAACATAGACTGTAATTGTGCTTTTAGTGATGTCATAAGCCCCTGTCGCAACGTGAACAGTAGGAGATCATCTACCCATACGGTGATGATTTCTATTCCCTCTGCCGTCCGCCAGACATATGCACAGGGGTCCAACCACAGGCGTTTGAACCCACCTTGCACTAATTGTCTATTTAATTCGATGTTCCACTCTCTCCCGGATTGTTTCAACCCGTACAATGTTTTAATTAGCTGGCACACGCGTTGTGTACCATCCTCGAAGCCTTTGGGTTGTTTCATATAGACTTCTTCTTTTAGCTTACCATTTAGGTAAGCCCCCTTTATGTCCATCTGTTGGATCTCCCAGTCCTGGGAAACCACTAACGCTATTATTGCTCTTATTGTCTCTAGCCTCACTACCGGTGAGAAGGTATCCATATAGTCCATCCCCAGTATTTGTGAGTACCCTTTTGCTACTAGGTGTGCTTTGTATTTCTCTAATCTGCCTTCTTTATTATACTTTCGAACGAGGACCCATTTGTTGGCTACTGGCGTCCTACCCTTTGGTAAGTCGGTTAGTTCCCACGTCCCCATTCAGTATAATTGATCTATTTCTGCTTTGACAGCTTTTTCCCACTCCGGCCATTCAGGTGAGCCATGCGCCTCTTTCAGCGTTCTCAGGTTGTCGGGTAAGGCACTACTTTCATTTAGTGCTGCATATACTAACACTGAACGTTCTATAGGGCTTTCCTCGAGTTCTCCCTCGTCGGGGTCTCGAGACAATTCAGGTGAGTCGTCGCTTTCGTTTTCTGACAACTTGGGTATAGGATCATTTAGCGCCCGGTAGTCCTTAACTACCTTGGGCCTTGTGCTTCTTCTCTGGTGGGCACCACTGTCATCATCTGTCCATTTTCGTTTACTGATGTGCTCTTGATCTCTCTTAGTTTCTTCTCTATCATTTTCGGTATCCTGCGCGTCCATGTCAGCCACGCTCTCGGGCTCCGGCTCCCCCTCGCGCGGCATACCGTCTGTCAAGGTGGGTGAAGCGTTTGGCATACTGACAGGATCTTTTAGGAAATGAAAATTATGAGAAGTCTTTATGGATCTCGTGTGAGCGTTGTAGAAACGGATAGCGCGTGGGCCGTCCAAGAACACCACGAAGGTGAGTCTGGTGGACTTGGCGTCAAGTTTATTGATACTGACGCTTTCGTTCATAATCCACACAGGACAACCAAACTCTTGGAGGTGTGAGATGTCGGGACGGTGTTCCGTCCACCGTTCGTATGGTGTCGCCCCCACCAACGCTCGTGTATGCGAGTGGTTGCTAATGTATGCCACATGGGAGATCGCCTCGGGCCATAGGAATGCAGGGACATTTCCTGCAATCCTCATGGCACGAGCCAGTTCTCCCAACGTTCGATTAAAACGTTCAGCAACACCATTTTGCGCAGGTGAGTAGGGCGCAGTGACTTGGAGGTCAATGCCGGTCGCTCGGCACCAGGTAAGTAGTTCGTTGTTGACATATTCTTTTCCATTGTCGGTGCGCACAACCTTCGTGCGGTGTCCGAGTTGGTGTTCGAGGTAAGTAAGGTACTCTTTTAGTTTACTTGACACTTCTCCTTTACTGACCATAAACCAGACTTCACAGTATCGGCTTGTGTCATCGATAAAAGATATGTACCAGCATGCTCGCCCACTTAGGGCTTCCGTTTGAGCTGGACCCCACACGTCGGTGTGGATCATCTCACCCGGCTTTGTGTCTCGTGGTGCAGACTTTTCTGGGAATGGCAGCCGAGTCTGCTTCGCCTCTATACATGCAGGACAATCGATAATCAGTGACGGCATCACGGTGAGTCCATCCACCAACCGGTCGTGTTGAAGGCGCTGGAGTCCTTTGACTCCAATGTGCCCGAAACACCGGTGCCAGTTGTCCCAAGTCCATGCTTGGTACGTGTGCTCTGCAGGTTCATGCCTGCGGACGCGTAGTTCGTATATTCCACCATGTATATTAGCTATGGCAAATAGATTCTTACTTTGATCATATAATTTCATTTTTCCTCCCCCGGAAACAGAGGAGCTGCCCTCCTTATCGAGGCACGTTAATGAAATCAAATTATGTACAGCGTCGGGGGCATATAGTATGTTCCGCAATGTGATGACAGAAGTTCTATTACCTATTTGTGCCTGTAGCACGATTGTCCCGACTCCATACACTGTGATTGTGTGGTCTCCGATACCTCGGATCACCTTTTGTATAGGGACCATATCCCTAAACATTATCTTATCTTTAGCTATGTGTGCCGTACTCCCTGAGTCGGCTACCCACATGTACCATTCAACACGCTCGTCTATTCCTTCGTACAATACATTGAATGCACTATTATTAGTATTAGTACTACTACTGCTAGATGTCCAGTTCCCATCTGCGTGTAGTACCTGTTCGTTGTCCTGTGTGTCACGCTGTGGGGCACTACTTCTTGGAAGAGTGTGCGAGGACTGGGGAAGACTGAAGGAAAATAATTCCTAGGTTCGTCCCAAGGGGTGCTGAGTGGGAAAGGGATGCACGCAAAGAGAAGGGGTTTGATGAGGTGATATTCCGTAGGAATAGGATTCTAATGCTTGAACGGGACGGCGACCTGTAGGCACGGGGCTGGATACGCGATTTTACTGATTCGGGGGAAGCTGGTAGACTTTAAGGCGACGCTGGAAAACGGGGGACTCGAAGTACTCGACGCTCGGGACTCTTAGACTCTTCAAAAACTCCGAAAACGACTCTGGAAGGTGGATTTTCTTATTCCGATGCTCGGCCGGGGTACTTATGGTGTACAGGAAGCGACTACAGGTACGGAAAATTTTTAGAAGGAGCGACGAATGGAAAAAGATGACACCTGTCAAATGTACAGTATGTACAACCCTGCATGTGCAAGTAAGTAGGGACCGTGTAGACGAATCATAGAAGGACAAGAAGGGAAACCGAAGCAGTACCAAAATCGACCAACCGGAATAAGTGAACTGCGGAAACACCTCTCTCGTGCGAGCAGCTTGGGACCTCAGAGGTGGGGTGGATCACGGGGGAAGCAGCGGCGGTGGCTGTGCAGTGGCTACAGTGGCGGCGACACGACAGGTGATGGGCGCTCGGAACCTGTACGGGGTTGGAGCGTGGCGCATTGTGATTGGCTGAACTGGACCCAGGCCTAGACTCTTAGCCCGAGTCTGTATGATCGGCTTTGGAACTCTGGGGAGAAGACGGTGAGGCGATCAGGGGGTCGGCGTGATGTGGAGCAGGTGACGAAATTCCTGTACGGGATTCTTTGAACACGAGAATGGGCAGGAAGGCACGAGGCAAGGCCAGAGAAACTCCTAGCTCGAGCGGGAACGGCTGTGAGTAGAGACGTCGTACACGGAATGTTACTTGTATGCTCAGAGGATTACCATTCCCTACAACGCGTAGGCAATTCCATGATTGAGGCAAAATTAGCCTGTCCGGATTTAGCCTTTTTAGGCGACCTGCCGTGCTTTTTCCAGCAGTTGTCTTCCGTGTGACCTAACTTTTGACAGTAGCCACATTTGGGTTTCCCCTTATGACGGCACTTGTCAGTCGTGTGGTTGTTGCGTCCACAGATACTGCAGACTTTTGTAGGTTCTTTCCACTTGTTATTTACTTTCCTTTGAGTAAATAACGTCTGTTCTTGCGGAGTCCCACTGCAAGCATTTCACAATTTTTCCTCCCAAAATATGCTGAAAAAATTGAAGAAAGAGATACTCTTTTATTTTGGCTGTTTTCAAAGAAAAAAGGTGAATATAATGTAATGATTTCTTTGTCTTTTCTGCCAAAAAATATGAATTAATGGTAATGCCCATTAGGTTCTACACTAATGGGTATTAGCATCAACCAATGTTTTTTAGTAAATCATGCAAAGAAAACACAGCATTATTATTGCCTTTTCTCTTTGAAAACATGTGTCAAAAAAGAGTATCTCTTTCTTCAATTTTTTCAGCATTTTTTCAGAAGAAAAATTGTGAAATACTTGCAGTGTCCCCTGCCTTCATTTGAATTCATCTACCAGTACTGTGGTAAGCTCTTCGACCGTGACCGAATCAACGCCCTTCCCGGCTATTCGGCCTGCCATATACGATGTGGTAAACATCGTCCAGGACTCCGGCATGTTCAATAATAGATTATCTTTAAACTCGTCATCCGGGACTGGTTTTCCCATGGCTGACAGGTCGTTCCACATCTGTTTGAGTTTATTAATATGCAGCGCAATATTATCACCCTCGGGACATTTGGCATTCAATAGCTCTCTCTTTGCAATGAGAGCGGTTTGAACACCGCATGTTTGATGAGCCATCTTTAGATTTTCCCACATTTGTGCCGCTGTCTCAGCATGCATAACGTGGTCCATCTGTTGGTCATCTATATTTGTCAATATGAGGGTTTGCGTGATAAGGTCTTCTTCTTCCCACGCTGATATCTCGGCACTGTTAGTGGAGTCATCCTCCGGTTTCGGGCAGCTCCCCTCGGCATACTTAAAGACTTTATGCAGGCATAAGAATTTTTGCATTCTGATTCTCCATGCATGCCAATTGTTGTCTTTAAGCGTATCTACTTTGTATGAAGAGATAGCGCCGAGGTTTCGTACCCTATTGCTGGCTCCACTAGCGTTGTTTGTGTTTGTTGTTATGTTAACAAAGTTGTCAGTGCTTCCCGACATAGTGACGCAAAGTTTTTAGATAGCGTTTGATAGAGGTAGTGTTTATAGCGACGAGCCAGGGCTCATAACCTGTAGAGTGTAGGCTTGATCGTGAGAATGATTGATAAGATAATTGATTACTTCCCTTGCCCTATAGGCTCAGGTATTTATACTGTGTGAGAACATTATTCTAGAACAGTCTACTACAGTATGGAATATTCAGCTATCTCTGAGAGTCTTGTACAGAATGCCGGTATCTACTCAGCGATACCAACAAAGCTAGTTTCCAAACACACGACGTCTGTGGCACAAGAAAGCTGGAGGATCAAAGTATGAAAGTATGAATGCAGTACACAAACAATTGGGTATAATTGATGCAAATGCAGCTTCGAGTCCGTGTGTTTTGTGTGAAGTACCGTGTCATGACCCGTGGCTGTGCTGTGCATGCCATTTCGGGAGTACGTTCGATGTATACCGCTGTCGCAACTTGGCCGCCATTTTGAAAAACAGTTTGTCGTCGTTTCGCATTCATCTGGGGGTATCTCATGTCGCTGGTAGGTGTTTTCAACACTTCAGAGGGGTTTCGTGATCTCGTGGGGTGGCGAAATTGGAAGGGTGAGTCTAGAGGTTTTAATGCCTCTCATTTGGAAAACTACAGACATTTCGCAGTCCATCTCGATCCTGCCATGTTGGCGTTGGTCTCTGAGGGTCCCGGGATGATGCCTGAAGTTGTTTCGAGGTAGTTCTGATGGACCAGGTAAGCCATTTTACCATTCTGTCTCGTATTTGCTGTACTGACTGCAGCTGTTAGCTAGCAGTGCTTTTTCGATACCATATGAGTTGCTGAACTCACTGCTAGCTGTATTGTCATACCTATAGCTCACTCAATAGCCCATGATGAGTTTCTGAAGCCATTTGGTGCCCATTTGGAGGATGCAAGGTGGCCGTATGGCGACGCTGCATATGGTGCATGCAGCCTTTCATATCAACATTTCTGGCATGCATGGCTTCATTATAGCGTATGCTCATTATCCAGGATCCTCCCACAATGAAAATAAGTTGTTTTATGGATGCTGAGAGGGCCTGAGGTGGCCACATGGGGGCCACATGAGCACGGTAGGTAGTACCATGAGTTCATGTTGTCATGCAGGTCCCTGATGTAGGATATTTGATTTGTGCATTGGGTGGATCAGGTATGTCGAGAGTTGTCTCGTTGCCTGTCTGGATGCACGCATCACCCCTGAAAACTGTTTGTAGTCCATTTGTGATAGGATGTCCACAACTTGGCCTAGTGGGGTTGTCTGCACATTCGGGAGCCCCAGCGATCCAGCCAGGTAAGTGTCCGCGTTCTGTATGGCCATTATTGCTGTTACAAGTGCTCTGAGCGCTTGTACCAGTCACATACTGCTCAGATGGTAGGTCGTGCCATTGCACAGCTTCATCAACAACCTCCTGGATATCCAGTCTCAGAATTTGATTCTTGAGGTAGGTAAATGCATCGCGAGGAGTTTCTAGATGCATGATGAGCATTAGAATAGAGTCGGGTATGCGAAAGATTATAAGTTGGTGGGCCATGGTGACCCATTGATGCAACACGTCAGTGGCTTTCCAGACCGTGACACTGTCTCTTTCCCCTTAGGTCTGTGGGTCGTGTTTCAGACCCGTGCAACTCGTTCGTGCAACTTACGAGCCGCCATCAGGGGGGCTGAGTTTATTCAATTTATATGTTGTGTTGTCGAGGAGCTCGAGTATCAAGTTCATCGTCTGAGTAGTCCCCTGCCTCATTCTACAACATGTAGTAGGAGTTGTACATAATACACATTACAGCGGCAGTGGCCGCACCATAAAAGGAAACACTTTCAGTTGTCCGACGGTTCCCACGGACTTATGGTGCGGAAGAAACCTTGCCAAGCAAGGTAATGCAATACGAGCCAGTGTACTGTACTCTGAAATACCCTCTCGATCCGGTTC
>JANFAE010000603.1:0-54237 GCA_024613145.1 Pisolithus marmoratus | reverse complement strand
AGGGGTGAGTTGGGTTCATATGCGTGCATCATTGTGTATGTAGGATCATGGCATCATATAATGTAGACCCAATGCAATTCATGTCCTTCCTGAGATATAGCTTTGCTCCAAAGATAATGCTCATGATCCACTAACTCTTCCTCAGTGCTGTTCCAAAGCTATCATCTCCATCTATGCCATCGCCTAAATATGCTCAATCGCATTGATGATCTGATGAAATGAATACCTAGTGTGGAGATTACTGGGCAGGCATTGGGCACCTTGTGCCCCCTCATTGCGTGATCACTTCTGAGCATATGGAAACTGATTTCTAATTATTTACTTTTGTATTACATTTTGATCATTGGAAAACCTATTATTTCAATGATCTCAGAATCTATTGTGTAACATTAAATTAAGCATGCCTTCAAAGTGATTTCCAAATTTAAACTTTACTTATTGTTGCTATCTTTTTGGGCAGATATTATTGTTAATAACCTTGTGACATTCACGCTATATATACTTTTCAATTGTCTTTGGATAGATATCATAATGTTTCTCCCGATATAAACTGGTGATAAAAATTATAAGCCTTCTTGGAATAAAATTTTATAAGGGCATGGTAATTTGAATCATAATAAAAAATATTGTTTTCACTTTCGAATACTCTTTAAAGCATCTGAAAATATTGAAACTGCCACTGTGTGACTATGGTGACTGGTTGCAGCAGCAGCTGGTCAGCATTATTGCAGGCAGTGTTCAAAGTACCAGTGGCATGCTGCTGGATTGCTAGAAAGCTAGTAACAGTGGTATTGTTCCCACCACAGCTCAGTATGTGATTGGCCTGTCATGATTATACATCCGAGTTCTCAAGATCTCAACCCTGCCTTAACCCACCTTCTGGTCCTATGTCTGCGAACAGTGGTATCAGCAGGTGAGGGCAAGGTGAAGTCTCAGTGATCAACACATGCCACAGTGTACATATACTGTTGCTGTCCTATGTATTATTATCGCAAACATATATGTACATGTGATCATATCTGCACATATCTGAGGTGTCTGGTAGATAGTGAGCATCTGGACTACCATTGAACCTGGTTCATACTGGTCCTCAGCTGGCCAGATATTCAGGCCTGAAACATGGCAGATCTAGATATCTCCGATAGACCAGAGACAGCTGACATGTACCATATGCTGTCAATCTCAGTGTTCCGTGCACCCACAATTGGAAATGGCTTTCTATTTCATGATATATCAGGTATTATGAAGCATGATGAGTGAGTGACAGAGTAGTGGAATGGGGACATATACAGTGGTAATGTCACATGGTGGGAATGGACCAACTGAGCCTTCTATACTCCCACCTGTTTAATCCATCCCTTCCCCTCGTGATCTTTGACATTCATTTTAATGACCTGGTATGAATGGGGTTGATACATGAAAATTTTGAAGCCACATATTGGAGACAGGCATGTGCTGATGCACCCAGGTGCTCCAGAGCCATCTTCACCTTTCTTGGATGGTGACCATGAATGGATGGAGCTGCAATGTGGGCAGCTCATTGGGAGGGGGTTTCCCCATGGGTGGTGATGGCTGTGGTACCACAAATAGCGAGTACCACTGACATAGAAAGTACTACTGGATGGATGGGGGGCACTGGAGGCAGCTTCTTCATTCACTTGGAATAAATATGCATCAGTGTGCATGGGGAGCTCAATGGAAACATCAAGTAGGTCTTTGAAAACCTCCCCAAGATTGTGACCTTGAATCACAACCCAAATACTGAATGCAACAATGAATGATTTGATGACTGCACTGATAAAACATTTTGCACTAAATGTGACTGTATACACAGGCCTCAGCCTATTGGTAAGTTTCAGATGAGTCATCATCACTGCATGAAAAAAAGGTACAGTGCACTCAAGTAGTGCTTCTTTGAAGCTGCATATGGACTCCAGGAACCTGACCAGTGGGCCACACAACAGCATAAAAATAGTAGCCCCAATGACAAGGGGGCAAAGACATCTGGTAAATAAGTAGTCCATGAACTGTATGAATGGGAGTCAGTCAACAAACTCCTACAAAAATGCACTCACCTCCTTGGGCATTACAGCTACATCACTCTCTTCCTCATCTTTCCCTGCAAATAAATCCCCATGTGTTACTTTGCTGTGTACAGAAATAAAAAGAATCTTCTGCTGGAAGGTATCTTCACCAATAGCAGCTGCCAAGCATTGAGCTTCGGATTGCCAATGATGAAGCTTATGAGGAGTGCCGAAATCAAAGATGACTTCCAGGTACCATAAAGTGGCTTCTGTATGGTACTCCTCCAATGCTGTATTAAGGACATGGGGGATGCAACCTCTCACATTCAACCCTGTGAAGATGAAGTGAATGATGAGGATAGGTCTGCCACGTACCTGCAACTTGGAAGCTCTTTCGCATACACCTTTGACAAAGGTTGGCACACTGCAGGCAGGAACTGACTTTCCAAGCCATGTCAGTTGATTTTGGCAAAATGAGCCCTGTAATTACCAGTGATGAAATTACACAAATCTCAGCAACTACCAGTGTCCCAATTAGGAAAATGGCCCCTAAAAAATTCTCGCAGCCAACCTGTGTCGGAGTTCAAAAATTATGTATTATGTAATATAGCACAGCCACACTAAAAACCAAAATTGTAGCCTGCATTGCAGGGATCACGGGAGTATGCTTACTTAAGCGAGATCTTTATTTTTGAATGAGATATTAACAAAATACTAAAATTTTCACGAGTCTTTGTATTTTTTTGCACAGCCACACTGAAACCAAAGTTGTAGCCCAGGTCGAGAGGCCATCACAGGACTATGCTTACATCAGCAAGATCTGTATTTTTGACTGAGATATTACTGAAATACTAAAATTTTCAAGAGTCTTTGCTTTTTTTGCAAAGCCACTCCACCTGCCAGTATGCTGATGTAATCAAAAAAGCGGACTACATACCCTGGGTTTTTCCTTCACCACACCTGTTTGTTGGGTTGTATGATATTCTACTTTCATGCCAATGTAATGTGGGCATGGTATTTGTTATATCTGTACATAATTTTGTCCCAATTTAGTGCCTAACATGGCTGCACATATAAATAGTGGTAAAAATGCGAATTATGTTCCCAATTGTGCAGTTCTCAACATATCCAAATGACAATTTAATCCCAGCTTGCCCTGGTATATATTTACAACATATATCAAGCACAGAGTATCAGGATCAGCCAATCCAGAGATATGATTAGATCTCCTCCTCCCCAATGTATGTGCTGGGGAATTAGATCCACCCTCCTGCTTGGATTTCTGGTGCATGGGGATGATGGAGGGTACATAGAACAATATCTGTGCAAAGGGATCTGGCAGGTTTACTTGCAGGATGTGGTCAGACACTGTATATATGGAATTCTATTGATGTGGCTCCCAGTGGTCTCCTTCCAAGATAATAATTAATTTAACACCTGGGGAAGGTGACTAGGCATATTGTCTACCAATGTATCAAGTTTCAGCCTGATCCAATAAGTATTGAAGGAGCAGGAAGCAAGCCGAGGTTTTTGGAGCATGGGAAAGTGGGTTAAGAGACTTGTAATAACACACCACAGAATGGCTCTGCAGCTAAGATAGTTTGTAGAATGCATGTAGGAGCACTCCTGAATCAACTCCAGAGAAACCTTTACCATAATATGATAGCTATATTTCCACAAAAGTGCAAACTAGTTGATGTGCATTGCATGTGCAATAAACTGCAAAGACTGCACAAGATCTGTAGGAGAATAATCCCAAACACAACTGGGCTGGTTTGGTGATGCAAAAATGGTTGTGGACAGTGCAGAATCAGAGTAGGAATCCAGCTATGTACATATTTTTTCAATCACTCCATTGTGTGGTGTGCTATTACAAGTTTTTGACATGCTTTCCAAGTCTCCTAAAATCTTCGCCCACTTTCCCACGCTCCAAAAACCTCGGCTTGCTTCCTGCTCCTTCAATACTTATTGGATCAGGCTGAAACTTGGTAGATTGGTAGAAAATATGCCTAGTCACCTTCCCCAGGTGTTAAATTAATTATCATCTTGGAAGGAGGCCACTGGTGGCCACATCAATAAAATTCCATAAATACAGTGTCTGACCACATCCTGCTAGTAAACCTGCCAGATCCTTTTGCAGGGACATTGTACTATGTACCCTTCATCATCCCCATGCACCAGAAACTCCAGCAGGAGGGATGATTTAATTCCCCAGCACATACATTGGGGAGGAGGAGATCTGATCATATCTCTGGATTGGCTGATCCTGACAATCTGTGACTGATATATGTTGTAGATATTTACTAGGGCAGGCTGGGGTTAAATTTTCATTGGGATATGTCCAGAAGTGCACAATTGGGAACATAATTCGCATTTTTACCCCTATTTATATGTACAGCCATGTTGGGCACTGAATTGCAACAAAATTATGTACAGATATAACAAATATCATGCCCACATTACATTGGAATGAATTAGAATATCATACAACCCAGGGAACAAGTGTGGTGAAGCAGAAAACCAGGGTATGGGATGGGATCAATTCAGCTGACTACGCTACAAAAGGTAGCTCAGGTACAAACAGAAGTAAATACCTCGCCAGCCTGCAGAAGAGGGTAGATGTACAGTAACGAGACTCATGAAGAGAGGAGGTAACAAAGATGATATGGCAAATCAGATGAGGCTACCAAAGGAAGAGGCTGATGCCTACCTGCACGCTTGTATTCCCCCCAGATTCATCCAGCCAGCAAAATACATTGTTCATGCCAAAGGCTAGCAATCTTCTGCAGTAGATGGGAGAAACAGCGAGCACACAGTGAGTCAGAGATAGTGGGCATGGTCCCAAGGTAGTAATGGGACAGAGTCTGAGGCCACATGGAAGGGTCATCAACAAAGAGACATCCCGCAATGTGAAGGATACAATGTTTGGCATCAGTGAAGGAAGAAGCTCCTCCTGTAGGCTGGGATGACTGTGTGCCATGCAGGCAGCCCTCCTGTAATGGACATGTGGTTTTGGCCTTGGAGAGGAGTCTCTCTGTCTGTTGAAGGACCTGCTGAGAAAATTTGTCTCGAAATGTTTGAAAGTGATAGCAAGAGACAAAGAGGTGATGGGCAGTCTTGAGAGATGCACATCCGAAGTGACAACATGGTGTGGACCCACCATGGTGGGAAAAATGAGTGGCCACAGTGTCCAGCTGACAGGAATGAGCATACAACTGGATGACAGTGGAGAATGCAGAAGGAGCCTTAGTGTAGTGATAGGCCAGGGGAGGGTGGCAGTCATACAAGGAGGGCAATAGTGTGAGGGTAGGGGGATGGTGAGGGGGAGAACAAAGTAGGCAAGTGTATAGCTGCCAAAGAATGGGAGAAGTAGCGGACTTGATAAGCCTGGTATGTGTGGTGTAGAGAAAGAAGGAGTCATACATAAAGGTAGGAACGGGGGCTGGCAGAGCACGTGGGAAGGACTGTGCCTTGCATGCCAAGCGATCAGCGACATCATTGGTATAAGAGTCAGAAGATGTAATTGGCACATGAGCATGAGTACATCGGAGGTGATACGCAGTTGGGGAGGAGGAGATAATGTCCACAAGCCAGCGATAGAGATGTCTCACTGGCAGAGACGACCAGGAGTGGGGGAGAGTAGGCCCATGTATGCTAGGACCAAGAATGTGGAGAACATTAGCATGGTCGGTGAGTAAGGTCTTGACTGGTGCAGTCGAAGGGGCAAGTGCAGATGTAGTCCGCTTTTTGGATTACATAAGCAATTGGTTGTGGTAATGGACTAAGTGCCTACAATTGTAATAAGCCAAATACAGTGAGGAACAAAACTGTTGCAATGTTTGCAACAATTTGATTGTGTGGGGTATAGCTTGGAAATGGGTGTGGCTGTGCAAATGTTGTAGGGGAGACATTTGTAGCCCTTGGTCCTGGCTTTCCATTGATAGTCTTCATGAGTTCAGGAGTGCAGTGGCTGGTGGTTACAATGGTAGTGATTAGTACCAATGGGGTCTTGGGTTCAATCCCAGCATTGGTCACATTTTCATTGGCACCTGCCAGACTGTGGCAGTGCAATTAGCCAACATTGTGGCGGTGCAATTCCCACCCCTATGTGGCTGTGCTAGTTAAGGTTTAATTTGCCAATCCAAAAATAAAACCTTCCCATAGCCAGCTGACCAAACTTTTTCCTGGTGTGGCTGTGCTGCACAGCCACCTGCCAGTATTCAAACTCCAACACCAGCTCAGCTCTGACAAAGCATTACGTAAGCACCCTGTGGTAGTTGCCACAGCTTTTGCCCAAGGTAGTGACTGGTAGTTGCCAAGATTTGTGTAACTCCATTGACGGCAGTTGCCATCTCATTTTGTCAAAATCTACTGACTCTGGTGACTTTCCCTGCATGATCTGTGTAAATGCCTTCATGTGCTTTAGTGATTGCAGAGAATATCAGATGAAACATACAAAATACAGCATGGGTTTGGAACGTGCTGCATGCTCCTCCTTCTTGTGGCAGGCAGGACACTTAAAGGAAATTTCTGAGGTATCAACATGGGCCAAAATCAACTCTGGTATTTTGATGCAGATGTCACACACTGCATGCAGACATGCACTGTTAGAACATGCAAGGGTGCATCTGCTGTCATGGCAGATGTAACAGAACTGTATGGACATGTGAAAGGTGTAGCTCAACAAGTCACAAGTATGTACAGTATTTGATTGCTCAGGGATCATTGTTGGTTGAAGTTTGGGAGAGGGTGGGCAAGATGAAAGAGGACTTAGTGACCTTGATGTGAGGCTTCTGGTCAAAGAGGTCCTAGGTCTCTTGCAACCTGAGAGTTGAGCAGACATGGCACAACCTGATGTGCATTTCTTCGCTGTCTGCTTCATGCATGCCATACCTACAAAACTTAGGGATGGATTGTGTCACCAACCACAATGTGTTATAAACTGACTTGACTCTGTCACATGATCATGCAATGGAGTGTTTGACTATGCATAATTCTCCATGGCTCTTACAGTTCTTTATATTTTCTTGTCATTGTCCCTGGCATTGATTGGACCTTTGACCTGTCATGATGGTGAACTCCTGCTGCCCATGCTGATGTGGTCTTCCTGTTCTCATCCCTTGCATCAAGTTGACCTGTTGTCTGTCATGTTGGTGGACTTCTGTTGCCTGTGCTGATGCTGATCTTCCTGTCATCTTCCCCTGCGTCTAGTTGACCTGCTGTCCATTGCATTGGTGGACTTCTGTCACCCATGCTGATGCTGATCTTCCTGTCATCTTCCCCTGCATCTAGTTGACCTGTTGTCTGTTGCATTGGTGGACTTCTGTTGCCCATGCTGATGCTGGTCTTCCTGTCATCTTCCCCTGTGCCTAGTTGACCTTTTATCTGTCATGTTGGTGGACCTCCGTCACCCATGCTGATGGTGGTATCTGTCACATTAGTAGTGTCCACCTTCCAACAGTGAATACAGGCTGTCAGGGTTAATTTTCCAGAGAAACAAGGAGCCTTCATGAAAGAATTTGATCCTTGCATGCTCAAGTGTGTCAAGGATGCAAACAGGTATCATGTGAGGCTTTAAAAAACATTGAAACTATGTCAACTGAAAGTTTGTTTTTGATTGTGTAGGCTATCCAAAGATTGATCAAACATGTTGCTCACAAGCAACTTGGCCTTATCAGTGTGTTCCATTGAAATGTTTACAACCCATCTACTCATCCATATGGATGTTGCATACTCCAGCAATACCTTGAACACCTACCTGAGACCAAATGGGGCCATTGATGAACAAGCTACACAAGTATATGATCAATCTGATGCAAGACCACTTTAGTGTACATTTTATGACATGCTGGTGCCACAGATTGTTGAGTCAAGTACTCAATAGCACTGTGTTGTCCAGTTCATACTCAAACAGGGAGAACCACATGATCATTGCCAGGTTATCACTATATCACCCAGACAAATGTTGAACATGGTGTGTCAGAAGTTTGCATCAAGCATTTGCTCATAACCACATCAATAGAGGAGGGTGCACTTTAGTCGAGGAAATAACAAAGGCTGGCAGCATTAGTCCAATTGTGTCCATGATGAAGAATCAGTTTGCAAGTGAGTGTATCCTCCGTATTATGTTTTGCAATGAGCTTTGACTTTGCTGAGAGGAATTAAAAAGAGCTACTGGCTACCAAATTTGTCCCCAACTTGTCAGGATGCACAGGTATCATAATATTTTTGTAGCTGTGAATGGATCTTGCTTTTGATAGCTCGCATTCCTGCCAGTTAACCCCCCCATTCCTATACCTCCATTTAATGCTTCTGATCCAAACACTGCATTCAATGGGCTCTTGTAGGCATTCATGATACATTTTCTCCAGTTGTGACTACATTTCATCATTAATGTTATGTAGCCCATATGAGATGCCTCAAGGAGGCAAGGCACAGGCAGTTCTCACAAACAAACCCAATAAGAAACCAATTGATGTGACAATGTCAGCATAGAATTATGACAAACAGGATGGGGTATTCAACCTTTGACTCATCATGCATCAGCATATGCCTACAGTGGGTACATAAAAGATATCTACATGATATATAATGCACATGATACTACTAATTATGTAATGATGAGTCTTGTTGGGGCTGTGGAGAGGCAACAAGGATCTGAGCTCATGTCCACATTATCAAAGGGGATGACGAGGCAAAGCTGGTGCACCAGAATGTAGGGAGGGCCAAAGATGTACTACAAGGTAACATAAGATTGGTATGGAATATCAGCACAGCATAAATGTATTACATGACACATTCCCCTGTGGCAACCAAAACTTCTTTTATTACCATGGGAGTGGTACTGATTCAGATGATTGCAGAGTGAGTCCATGAGTTTGTCAGTTCCTCCCTGTCATGCTTCTCTGACATGCAGGTCACCCTGCCTCAGTAGACTGATGCATCTTGGCATTAATTTGGGCCCAGTTCTCTAGAATGTGTCATAGATGATACATCCTCAGGTTCATGTATGACATCCAATTCCTGATGCTAACAATGCCCTAACATCGATGTGGTAATTTAACTTTACTTTGAGCCAATGCCTTACCTACTAGGTAAGGTTCTTCACAGAATCTCTATGGTATAAAATACACAGCAAGTAGGTCATTTTTGATGCAAGCTACTCATTGATTCCATGGAGTTTTTTGATGGTTTTCAGCTATTCAATGTGGATGTTGGTGACCTGGATGTATCCCCGCTGTTGGTTTTAATGCATCCTATGCCAATGAATGCCACTACAATGGTGGAGATATTTCATGAAATCATTGGTGATCTCCCCTTGGTGTTCAACATGCTACAAGAATCCGAGACTCCATCAAATGAACCCATTACTATGCCAGACAATGTCGAGCCCACAGTCAATGTGAATGCTCCTAGCTTCGAAGGAGGAATAGACAACATTGCTTTGCAGTTCGCAAACAACCACCTCAGTAGGATATCTTATGTGAGTTCACCACTTGCACTCCACTAAGTTCCACTTATAGTGCCTCTTGCTGTATTGTTTGAAGAGTTTGGTGTGCATGGGTGGGTTGCACTGTGCAACAGACTCGTATTGAAGTATATCACCTGCATCAGGACTGAATCATTATGGTTTTTTCATCAGAGATGACTGCAAGATATTATCACATTCATTCAGTCAGAGTATGAAGGCATGGTCCACAAAGGCAGAGTTATTTTCAAAGATGGTAAGCCTTCATTTTGTGGGACTCTTTTCCAGTAGTGTGCTAAATACACACACCAGAAGTGATTGAGATACTTGGAAATTCAGTCTGAACCCACATAAATGTTCCAGGATTCCTCCATATACTTGTTCAAATGGTATGTGACATTCTTTCGTGCCAGAAGTTATTATTAAGTAAGAACTAGGTCTCAGAAGATATCCCCTGTGTTGTATATGCCACTTGGCTAGAAGCAGCCAAGATATTGTGACAATCATCTTCCAGCAGTATGATGCCAACAAATGTACCAGCCAAGCACACATGCTTTTCAGCCATGGCACCCACCATGGTATCCATTCATACAATTTTTTTCATGACTTGGATGCATCCCAGGATGCAACAGTATGTTCCTTTAGTCAGTTTTAATCAAATCCTCAATCTGATTTTTTTCACTAGCCCATCTTATTCACTGGCACTCTGGCATGAGAAACAATGGTACTGGGTCTGCATAATATTTTGCCCATGGTCAGTGGAACCCCTAACACACCCACACTGAACACACTTTTCGGGATATTTGATTGTGTTTGCAGTAGCGATGGCGACTTACACTTTTGCCTTCTTGAAAAATCCCCCACCCACACAACAAATCTTGTATGCTCCATGGTAAGTTAAGTAACTTGGTTTGTAACTTGCTGAGACTTGATCATACATTGGTCCCAGATACTTCTTGTAATGGATGTGTACCACCTTCATAGTCGACCATTTCCTACCTTCTCTGAGTGCAGGTTGGCTGAGCTAAAGACCATATATGAGTCAAACCAGTCAGCTTTTCATGATGTTGTTGCTTGCTCGCAAGGCAATGTCCTGATGGCTATGCAAGAGTTGTTTTGTCTCAACTTACTGAATATCCTTCCATCACCTCCCATGTTTTGACAGGTAAGTTGACTTGTACCATCACTCGTACAATACTTATCACTAGGTATTATAACTTTCAGGTGATGACCATTTACAGCAACTCAATGAGCTGGAGGCTGATGAACTGGACATTGAGGATGATGGCCCAGCATTCATCCTACCTGCTCTCTCAGATGACAACAGGGATGATGATACAAATGATGACCAGTAGATATCTGTACTATGTAGTTTGTCCTTTGCCTGAATTGACTGTGCTGCTATGTCTTACTTGGCTTGTCTCAATTGACTGCACTGCTGTCTCTTAACTGGCCCAGCTAATGTACAAAGTTCCTATGTGCTAAGTACAAAAACTCTAAAGTTGTAAGTACAATACTCCAAAGTCTCAAGTACAAAACTCCCAAATCTCAAATCCAAAGTGCCAAAGGCTGGAATGCCAAAGTCCCAAGTCAAGAAATCAATATTCCCAAATTAGAAAAGTAAAACTACCAACAGCAGTACTCGAGGTCCTCATGGGCCAAACTCCCAAATCTGGAATCTGGGGGAGCATGATGCTCTGGATTTCCATACTCATGTAAGATACATTCTAGATACAACAGACATATACACAGTATTGAGATAATGGACTAAGCAACATTGTACTGTTTGTCCTTGTATGCAAGTTCTTTCCACATTGGCCAAGCACATATTCTGCAATAAACTGACTTATGACTCACAGGGCTTCTTACCTTCATGTGACACTTCACAGTCACTGGCCACATCCTGATCCTCGTGTGATCGTCATCTTTTCCTCCCAACTTCCATCTACCTCAGCACTTGACCCCCAGAACACACAATGAAGAACCCATTCTTCATTCCTCACAATGACACCTCAATGAAGACTCAAACTTGAGATGGGTGACAATGAATATCATGGTTCATGCAATGCAATTGGTGCATATATGCACTTGAAATGGCTTGACAGTGATTCCCACTCCCTAGTCTTTGTATAGTTTTTGGAATCACTTGCCTGCCTCTCTGCAATTCATGTGTTTACCATGAAAGCTATCTTCATTGCTACAAATGCCCACTGTCTTGACTACAACCAGATGTGCTATGTTTCAAATGTGTCCATCAATCATTGGGTACCCCCCTTGGTTTTGCTAGGTCGGTTATCATGCTTGGCAACCCTGGTGAGTTGGTTAGGTTGGTCCAAAGGACATAGATTCTGCAAATTCAGTGCACTGGGTAGAACTGGCTTGTTTCATTTGGTGAGCAAAGTGGAGCTGAATGTGGTCATTGTTGAGCATACCATCCACTATGCAGGGTTTCTGCTGTCAGAGGCTTCATCAAGTTACCAGATAAGAAGCTGCCTTGCAGTTGGCCTGCTACTAGCGAAGTAAGTGAATATCCTCTCCTTGAATGGCACCTTGTTTACTATGAAGTGGTTTTTGGCTTATACAGTATCTGCCACTGTACATGTTGGTTCAGATGAAACACACAAAAGCACAAGCATTGGAAGGACTCGAGGATGGTGTAATGCCAATAGTACCCATAATGAAAACCTTCAATGTTCAGATGCCTGATGGCAAACAAAAATTGGTATCAAGAATGCAACTCCCAATGACACCAGCATATGCATTTATGGACTATTGAGCACAGGCACAAACAATTGAAAGATGCATAATCAACATTAGCAAGCCACCAACAGGAGAACTGACACCACTCAATGTATATGTCACATTATCACATAGCCACAGATGTGAAAACATCAGACTCTTGCAGGACTTCAAAGAGAAGTTATTCACACAGCACCCAAGTGAGTATTTATGACAGGAAGACAGATGCTTGGCCATGTTAGATATACAGACACACCAACAGTGGCAGCCAATAATAGGGCATAGTGTTGCCAGTGATTAATATCATCTGCAATACCATCTGAACTTCTCTGGCACTGTAGTTCAATAATAAATGTATTAGATGGATATTCACCATGAAAGCAGCACACCAAAAACAGTATATTCATGGGACCTCCAAAAATGTACCATCCACATGGCATCATGGGTCATAGTGACCTTGTAAACAAGGTGATCAAGATACCTCTGATGGCTGAGACACAGCTGACATCTGATGAGATATTCTCAGCTCTGGTTTAGGGAATTTTTCTGATCAGTGGCTGACATAATGACATAACAGTCAAGCAGAAAGCCTTCCAGGGTGAGACCTCCACTAATTTCTGGGAAACCATGTCACAGGAATTTGCTCAAGTATGCATATGTGGATGTTCTTTCTCAGACATCGCAGCATTCACGAAGCATAACAGGAATTGTCAAAGAGGCAAAAAGCACCTTTTCCAGTGCTCTAAATCATGTCAAAGAAATTTACCAGAACAAGCGACCCTGGCAACTTGTTAGAGAGGAAGGAACCCATTCTGCTTTCCCTGAAGATGGGACAATGTTGGCTGAAGCTCTGATAGATGGATGCTATGATCCATCCCAACCCTGAGAAGCTGGTCAGGTAAGTGCCAGTAATGTGTTTAACTCAGGATGCCTTGGAAACTGCTAACTTGAATATTTTCATTTGTTCTTTAGCTCGAGCATTGCTCTGACACTGCTGGCTCAGATCTACCACAAACAGACATTGGTGACCTGCCATTGTCTCTGCAGAGATCTCACCGAGAAAACAGACAGCTCCCAAAATGATTCAGGGATATGCTACCTGAACCTCCCAGGCCATTACCCCCCCTGAGTGTCATAACCGAGATGGCATCATCACAGACTGTTGTGGATTCACATGCACAGCAGTCAGATGATGCCCATCTCCTGTCTGCCTCTCAAAGGGTGCGCCCTCAGGCTACATTCAATTCACAAGTGAATGGTTTTGGCTTATTCTGCATTTATCACAAAGTTTCTGTTCTGCTCCTTGATCCTGAAGATCCTTCGAGTGAAGATCCATCACTGCAGACCACTTTGGAGCATCATGAAGGGGAGAGTTTCTCCAATCTTTTCCACCCTTATCCAAATGAGAGCTCCTTGCTCCTAGGTGACTGGTATTGGAACCACAGGTCACAGAAGTCATGGTCTAGCTTCAGGAAACTGGTGGCTATTGTTGGAAACACAGACTTCCACCCAGATGATATCTGATCTACCAATTGGATGAGATTGGACCATCATTTGGGCAGTTTGAATGCATCTGGAAATTGTTCTCAGAGCAGTGCAGAAGAAGAGTACCTGGACCATGACATGGGGTGGACACGAGGGCAGGCTATGATTTCTGTTCCTTTCTCTCGCTGAGCTCAGAATCCTGGGCCATGAGAATATCTTATTGACAACTTTTTCTACCATTCCCTGTTATCTGTAATCTGTGAGCAGCTATTAGATCTTACTCTTTCAAAAAACTTCAGATTTGAACTGTATGAATTGCACTGGCACCCTTCCCACAAGGAGAATGATATTGGAGTCTATGGGGAACTGTTCACTTCCCAGGCATTTCTAGAGGCACATCAAACATTGCAGGAATCACCTCCAGATCTGGCATGTAACTTACCCTGTCAGGTCATTGCCCTCATGTTTTGGTCAGACACAACACAGCTCACAACTTTTGGCAATGCAAAGTTGTGGCCCCTCTATGTCTACTTTGGAAATGATTTGAAGTATGAAAGATGTCAGCTGTCCACTAACCTGTGCTCTCATGTAGCATATTTTCAGGCAGTAGGTGGATGCTTCCACAAGTGTTGGTCAGTCATTGATACATGCTATGACAACTATAGTTGCCTGACAAATTCAAAGACTTTGTAATCTTGCACTCAGGAAGCTATTCACCCAGGAGTTCTTTCTATACACAATTGTTACAGGGAATTGTTCCATGCCCAGTGGTGAGTGCTCCTCAATGATGAATTTATTGAGGCTTATCAACATGGAATCATGCTTACATGTGCTGATGGGTGTACCAGATGCTTGTTTCCTCAAATCTTTATGTATTCAGCTGATTATCCTGAAAAGTAGGTAACCTCGAGATTTGAATTCAAAGTGGCTCATTCTTAATGAAATCCATTCCAATGTAGAGTCCTCATCACAAATATATGTAAACTTGGTGGTTGTCCCTGTCTGCAATGCCTTGTTTCAAAAGACCAGATACCAATGCTAGCAACAGAAATGGATACAGTGACTCTGAAAACCCTTTCCATGTTTGCCCTATTTTCAGTGCATGCAGTGTACTGCCAGACACATGGAGAATCACACTAGGCTTTGGTGGAGTCATAAATAGTACATAGTCCTGGCTGCAATTTGGCTCCTAGGTCATGTGATTTTATTCACACAGTCCAGAGATATGGACATTTTAAAACAGCATGTCCATGGAAAGGGTTTTTTCACTTTTGAATTTACAAGGGTATTTGGATATTATCAGTACTTGGTATATCCACCTTTTGCTCTAAGCACTGCCTCAACCCTTCTAGGCATGCTTTCAATTAGTTTCTGACACTCCTCCACTGAAATCCCCTCCCACTCCACCTGAACTCTCTCCCATAGCTCATGAATCCCATTAGGGGGGGTTTCATACCCTGCAAGCCTTCTTTTCAGGCAACCCCAGAGATGTTCAATGGGATTGAGGTCAGGAGACTGTGCAGGCCATACCATGGTCCCAAACTCCTGCTCTTCTAGCCAATCTCTAACCTTTTTGCAAGTATGCTTGGGATCATTGTCTTGCTGAAAGATTGTATCAGATGGATTGAGACCATAATGCTCCAATGTTTGTTGAAGCTCATCCTTCAAAATCTGAAGGTAAAGGTCCCCATCCATCCTACCATCAATCTTTGTAGCATAGCCAACACCATCCCAAGTCATACACCCCCACATCATCAAGGAACCCCCTCCAAACTTGAGAGTTCCTTGTACCAGCCTATCATTAAGTCCCTCCCCAGCCTTTTTCCAAGCCCACATGCATCCATCTGACCCTAGGTGATTAATCTTGGTCTCATCAGACCATACAACCCTCTTCCAGTCCTCTATAGTCCAGTCCATGTGGGTATAAGCAAAGTCCAAGCAAGCCTTGCAATGTCTGGCTGAGAGAATAGGACATTTGGTCTTGACTACAGACTTCATACCAGATTTTTTCAAGTGATGATGAACAGTATTAGCAGAGAGAGGCTGGTTGATGATGTTTCCAAGGGCTTTGGTGACTTGAACTGCATTTTCAGCCTTGCCAGAGGTAATAAGATGTTGAGCATGGCAAATATTGGCAGGGGAAAGCTTAGAAGGATGGCCTCCAAGGACCTTAGGAAGGCTAGAATGCCTCTTAGAACGAAGTTTGGATACAGTAGAGGGGCTGACACCAATTTTCTTAGCAATAGCTTCACCAGAATGGCCAGAGTCAAGCAAAGAGAGAATGGTGCTTTGCTGAGTAAGAGAAAGGGGTCTGACCATAATGGTGGTTGGGAACAAAGAGGTATTTGAATTTTTTTAAACTCAGACATATTGTTTACACATGTATCTTTGTTTGTATCACCAAACAATAGCAATTATTGAATGTTTTGAATAAGATCTTAGTTACCAATTCAAAAGTGAAAAAACCCTTTCCATGGACATGCTCTTTTAAAATGGCCATATCTCCGGACCACATGAATGAAATCACATGACCTAGGAGCCAAATTGCAGCCAGGACTATGTACTATTTATGACTCCACCAAAGCTTAGGGTGAGTCTCCATGTGTCTAGCAGTACACTGCATGCACTGACAATAGGGCAAACATGGAAAGGGTTTTCAGAGTCACTGTATGATGCAATGCCAATCATTGATGCACAAGGACTCCCCTGGATGGCAGGCAAAAGTTACAGCTGCATGGAAGTTGATATACAAGGAACAGTATGTGATAGATGCTGCACAAGTTGAGAGGCTTCTCAAGGATGAGTCTCTGGTGCCGACAGAGGTATGAGCTTGTGGATTTCAAGGCAATGCGTTAACACTGACATCCTGTGCAGAATGCCTTTTCCATGAGGCTCTTTTCCTTGAAATTTAATTTCTTCCTCATGTTAGTGGTTGATCTTCTGCAGAGTTTGAACTTGGGATCTGGAAGGCAATTTTCATCCACCTACTTTGAATACTGGACTGCTCTAAAGGGCACCTGCTTGCTACTCTCGATCAGCAGTAGGAATTTTTCTCAGTCAGTGATTTAGACAGGCCTTGGTATTGGATTAGCTTTTGGCAGGTACCCACTTTTGGCTGTGATCTGATATGGCACTTTCAGCAAAATGGATCTGATTTGAAGCAAATGGCTGCACATGATTTTGAAGACCTTCTACAGGTGAGTGGAACTGCTGAGAGACCTGCAATTGCTATCTTACTTGGTTGCATTCAGTGTGCAATTCCCATCTTTACAGGACTCCTGCCTGAGCTGCATAATGGGCAAATCATTAAGTTGTTGTTTGTCCTTGCACACTGGCATGGTCTTGCAAAATTAAGAATGCATATGGATGAGACCCTGAGCATTTTGGAACATGTCATGTGGGATCTTGGCAACAGGCTTCACAGTTTTGCTGATGAGACATGTTCTGCATTCTCCACAAAAGAACTTCGATGTGAAACAGAGTCCTGTATGAGACATCAAGCTCATTCAAAAGGCAGCTTGTCAGCTCACTCTCAGATCAATGCAGCAGCTCCAGGCACAAAAACTGGACATTGCCCCCAAGTACTGAATTTGTGCACATATAAACTTCATGCACTCAGTGATTATGTTTCCAAAATATGGTTGTATGGGACAACAGATTCCTTTTCAATGCAGCCCATACAAGGTTTTATCATGGTTGTCATTGAGACTCACAGGGATTAATGTTTTCACAGGGAGAACTTGAGCACCGTACAAGCAAAAGTCGGTTTAGAAGGATGAGTGGCAAATCATTTACATCTCAGCTTGCATCCATCAAGTGTTGACAAACATGCATTTGTCATATCCATGCCTGAAGAGAGATTCTACACCATGAGGATCCAACTCTGAATTTGCTGGAAGTTCACTATGTCATCAGAAAATCTCAGAACAAGCCTGAAGACATAACTTAATTCATGCAGAAGAACTTCAGTGACCCTGCTGCAAAGGTCAGATATGCTGTCTGATGCTTGAGGTTGGCAAGATATTGACAACCATCTGACTGGCAGGGTTTTGTGCAGAGGTTGAAGTTACATCTCTTGCCCTGCATCCGTGACCTACATGCACAAGGATGTGCCAGTGATATGAGTCCTTCTCTTTTGGATCCTCAAGTTTGGGAGGCTTGTAGACTTGATCCCATGGAAGATGCTGATCAATCCATTCTGAATTCACTCAGCTATGTCATTCTTAAGGGCAATCGAATCTACAGGCACCCACTATTCCACATCAACCACACCACTTATGACCTATGCAGAGAGACCAACTTGATCAATCCCTGAACAGCACATTGGGATATTATGCTGTTAGCTGATGGGGATGGCTCAGAGAAACATCTGTTTTGCTATGCCCATGTTCTGGGCATATACCATGCAAATGTCATATATGTTGGTCCTGGAACCAGAGATTACCAATCATGGAGACAGGACTTTCTTTGGGTATGCTGGTATGAACTGTTGCCAGGCCAATGTTCTGGCTGGCAGCATACTGCCCTTGACCATGCAAGATTTGTGCTGATGGATCACACTGACACATTTGGTTTCATTGACCCCATGGATGTGCTGTGGAGTTGTCATCTCATTCCTTCATTTGCTGATGGGAGACTGCACCTGTTAGAATTTGGCAAGTCATTCATAGTCTTTGTTTGTCAATTAATGCCACCTTTTCTTTTATCATGAGAATTACTTTCCATTCATGGGTACATAATACCACAGTGCCTTGTTTTTTGCTGCTTGCATGCTACTGTTCAGAGCAGAGAAATTATCTCTTTTGTTCTAAATGTCTTACTTCATACTCATAATGATTGTAAGGTCCCATGCTAGGGACCACCTTGTTGTATGACACCAGGTTCAACACCCATGTCTTGCTCTTGTGTTTACTTAGCATATTTAGTCCTGTACAGTAGTAAAAGCTGCCTCAGACATTTGCTACTATGTGCACATGACTGAGGTAGGCATAATGTTTCTTCCCTTTGTACACTAGCACATGAGCTCATGCATTTGTTGGAGATTGAATCACCTCTGTGTGATGTATATTTGGTGCGAGTTTTCACTTGCTTACATAAGCACTTAGAGCGCACTTAGTAGTATATTTTGGTACTGATTCCTCAGTAGTTGAGTCACTACTGAGGCTGCCTACAGCCCTTTTCTACAGGTTATGAGCCCTGCATAGTGTGGAAGGAAAATTTTATTGTAGCAACTTGTGGTTGACTCGAACAAAGGGACTACTTAACAAAGTACTACTGTCTTTACTCTCAAAAGCTATTGGATATTACAACAGATGGATTACCTACCCGAGCTCGCACACAATGGGCAAAACTGGATAACTTATGCAAGTTCGGTCCTATGCACCATTTCTGACAAAGGCTTGATGGGGTTCCTGGTCGGGTCTGAAACACAACCCATACATCCAGCACAGCTAGATGGTCGAGGTGAGGGTTGGATACCCCAGACTGATGACAAACGAGATGAGGTTGCGGCATGGCAAGCTGCAGACCAGTTGTGGACACAATGAAATGTGACAGTAAACTATACAATCATTTGCGGCATTCCTGACAGCATTTTCTCATTTATGCTACACCTGAAGTCGCCACTCGAAAAGTGGGACTATGTACCTCGAAAAGTGCTTTGGTTTGATTCCGAGACCTGAAAGCTGGCTAGCAGCAGAGGAAGCTATGCGACAGAGCAGATCACAGCCCAAGCAGAGCGCAGCTGGTGAAACTGCTCAGAGCACCTGCAACAGCCACAATGAACCAGAGAAACCATCTAGCGAGGAAGC
Source organism: Pisolithus marmoratus (assembly GCA_024613145.1). Classification (NCBI taxonomy): domain Eukaryota; kingdom Fungi; phylum Basidiomycota; class Agaricomycetes; order Boletales; family Pisolithaceae; genus Pisolithus; species Pisolithus marmoratus. The sequence continues at coordinate 34,711 of JANFAE010000603.1, read as the reverse complement.
TGACTCCCCAGACAGCCTGAACGACTGCACCAAGACCAAATCTAGGTACCTAATGCCTGAGACTGAGGTCATAGACATGTGGCAGATAGAACTTTACCTACCAGTGGTTGAAGTTGGGACTGTCAACTCGAAACAGTCAGATGAACACAGTCATACCAGAGTTGCTAGCATGAGCATTCCAGCAAACACTGTAGCTGCTGAGCAGCCTACAGTGGTCCTACACAAACGTACTGAGATTGCCTATGGGCCTATGGCACCAGAGGCTACAATCATAGACATACAGAGTCAGGTGGCAGGAAGCTGCACAGTGAACCCGAACAAGAGCAAAAATGACTGGACTGAGATTCCAACTGGGTACCTGGAACCCGAGATGGACATCATAGACGTGCAGCAAACAGAGCTCAATGAACAAGCACACACACTCGAAGTGCCTGACAAGAGGGGTCAGCACACGACCAACGAGGTTGCAGAAGATCAAAGGTCACCTGAGTGGATCTCTGAGGCATCTGAGCCTGCAGATGATGCCACTAGGTATACCTGTGGATGCTCTATTGAAAGCACATCTACTGAATGCAATGAGCACATCTCAATGAATGGCGAGATGATTGCTGACATACCTGATCCCCCAGGGACACACGCCAAACCCCCCACTCTGCATGCAAAACATTCTACACTATGGAATAAGCTGCCAGCACAAATGCATAGCAGTACAATCATGGAATGCAAGTTGCCATGTAAATGAAGCAAACAGGCATCGCAACACCCACAGAGAACCTGCTGAAGGCACTCCACACGAGATACCCTACCTGACGAGGTCTGGGGGGTGGGGGTGCATAGGCATGCTCGAACAGGTAAGGGGGATAGCACAGATGTCGAATTGATGATAATGACAAAGCTGGAGATAAGGGCCACAAGTGCCCAAATGGTTGACACGTGGGCAGACCTACCACATGTGGGCAGACACCCAAAGGAGCCTGATAAGGGAGATGATGGGAGGTACAACAATACAGTCAGCAGGGACATCATGAACCTGCATAGCATCAAGAAAGCACTGCTAACTGACAGAGAGTGTCAGGACAGCGAGCACAAGATGAAGCAGCCAGATGACTTACCTGTGCCACACAGATTACCTCCAAATGGCATTACAGACACTCCTAGGACGTTGAGGGTACCCCACCGACACAGTCGAGTCAACACAAACCCAGTGAATGGCAGTGGACAGCAAATGAGAGGCCACAGATGCCTCATCCTCAGTGGTCCCATTCCGCTACATCATGAAGTCTCGAAGTGTCTCTGGAATATCATGGATACATTTCAGAGACAGGACATGCCTCATAGACAGACTCAGAACCATCATGGACTTTCTGACAGTCGAATGGCAGTCTTGCAGCAGCAGCACAAGACTACAAGACAAGACAACAAATGTGCACAGCTCGGACAACACAGTACACCAGTGATACCACTAGTCTTACCATCGGAATGGACTGAGGGGAACAATAGGGAGAATGGCAATGCAACAAGCAGCAGAACCATCTGCTTGCACAGAGCAGAGACACAGCTGCTGGCTGACAGCAAGTGTCAGTGCACACAGCGAGAGGTATCATGCCTGGACAGCTTACCTGCATTGCCCGAACTGCCTCCAACAGGCACTCTGCACCACCCTCAACTCTACAGGATCCTATGCCGACGTGGAAGGATCAAACAGAAGCTGAAAATGTCAGCATCGTTCATATGAGGCCCAGCGCCTACTGTACATTTGTGGTCGTCATATGGCCACTGCAGCTCATCTCGAAGCCCACCAAATGATCCAGAAATATGGAGGGGGGGTCCCGCACCATAAGCATTTGCTATAGCGAGGTCAGCAGTGCCAGATTTATCGAAACGAGAGGAGTGATGCACCCTGGTAACCATACACATGGCAATTCTGTAGAAAAGGGCTGTAGGCAGCCTCAGTAGTGACTCAACTACTAAATTATATTAGTGTACCTGTAGGCAGCTACAGGTCATCAGTAAGTAAGTACTGGTAAAGAATGTGTAGACATACCCTCAGTAGTGACTCAACTACTGAGGAATCAGTACCAAAATGTACTACTAAGTGTGCTCTAAGCGCTTATGTAAGCAAGTGAAAACTCGCACCAAATATACATCACACAGAGGTGATTCAATCTCCAACACACCCCCTGAAGCTCCACTGTGTGATAAGTAGAAATGCAGAAATATAACTCAAATGAATGTATACCCAAAAATAACTCAATAAATGAGTGTGTATTCTGCTGCAAGTGAGCTTCGAGTCTGTGCATACAATGAGCATTGTTTGGTCGTGTTGATGCACCGCATTGTGGCAACTTCCCATTTCGGAAATGCACTTGTAGTGCATGCGCTCTGGCCTTGTACCGTGATCGAAAGGCTGCCATTTTGACCATAGGGAGGATCGCTGTCACTCCAAGTGCATCTGGGAGGCACCCCCTGCCAATGATAAGTGTTGGGAAGACCCCAGGGGGGTTTCCAGCATTTTCTGGGTGCTCAGGATGGCTGTATGGTACCACTGACTGCTGTGTGGTCACCATGGTGCATATGCCCTCTCGTTTGGGCAATTCTGGCATCGCTGACCTTGTTATCGTGAATGGCTAGTGTCGGGGACCCCCCCACAATGATTTTGGATGGACCGGTTGCCATCGAGATGAGCCGCAGAGGCTGCATGGGGGCTGCATGGAGACAGTGAGCAGTTTGCCTCCTATGAAGGTTGCTGATGATTTCAGCTCTCGTCTTGATCCTGCTGTGTCGGTATGGGTCCCTGAGGGTCCAAGGAGGATGTGCAAGGTTGTTTGGAGGCAGTTTAGGTGGCATGGGTGAGTGTATGCTGGTATGGGTGTCATCTCTCCTCCTAATGCTGCTGCAGGGCAGCTGTTTGGCCACAGGAAGACTTCTTGGCTGATTCGCGTCATTCTGCATTGATCCAGGAGGCTCCCCCACCTGCCAGTAGGTGTTGGTGACAGTCCGGAGTCGCTTCGAGATGTTTGAGAGCGTTTGAAGTAGCCACATAGGAATGCCAGCTATCCAGTATGTGTGCCCTCTTGTTTCTACTCCTCTGGCACTCCTGACTTCATTTCAGCCTATCTTCCTTATCCATAACCCTCCCATAGGGTGTCGGAGTCATTTTGAGGATGTCGAGAAGCATTGAAGTAGCTGCATGAGAATGCAAGCTATCTGGTATGCAGGCCCTCTCATTTCGACAATTCTGGCATCGCTGACCTTGCTGTAGGGTATGCCTACCATGCATGACCCCCCCACTATGTTTCTGGATCATTTGGTAGGCTTTGAGAGCAGCTGCAGTGGCCACATGGGGGCTGCATGGGTGCTGTGTGACACTACTTCTGGGGAAGAGTGTATGGGAAAAATAGAGGGGGGCTGAAGGAACGAATTCCTAGGTCCATCCCAAGGGGTGCTGAGTAGGGAAAGGGATGCATGAAAGGTGAAAGAGAATTGGTGGGGGAAAATTCCATAGGAATAGGTTGTTAACGCTAGAACAGGCCATGGGCTTGTAGACGTGGGGCTCTGTATGTGATTTTTCTGATATTGAGGAAGCTGGTAGACTCAATGATGATGCTGGAGACACGGGAAAACTCCAAAGACTCGACACTAGGGACTCCCAGACTCTTCAATCACTCAGAAAATGACTCTAAAAGGTGGATATTTTATTCTGACACTTGGCCAGAATACTTATGGTGTACAGGAAGTGACTACAGGTATGGAAAATTTTTAGAAGGAGTGACAAATGCAAAAAAGGATGACACCTGTCAAACATACAGTATGTACAACCCTGCATGTGTGAGTAAGTAGGGACTGTGCAGACAAACCACATAAGGACAAGAAGGGAAACCATAGCAGTACCAAAATTGACAAACCAGAATAAGTGAACAATGGAAAAACCTCTCTCGTGCGTGCAGCTTGGGACCTTGGAGGTGGAGCAGATCATGGAGGAAGCTGCAGCGGTGGCTGTGCAGTGGCTACAGTGGCGGTGACATGACAGGTGATGGGCACTTGGAACCTGTATGGGGTTGGAGTGTGGCACATTGTGACTGGCTGAACTGGACCAAGGCCTAGACCCTTAGCTTGAGTCTGTATGATTGGCTTTGGAATTTCAGGGAGAAGACAGTGAGGCGATCAGGGAGTCGGCGTGATGTGGAGCAGGTGACGAAATTCCTGTACAGGATTCTTTGAATGCGAGGATGGGTGGGAAGGCATGAGGCAAGACCAGAGAAACACCGAGCTCAAGCAGGAACGGCTGTGAGTAGAGACGTAGTGCATGGAATGTTACTTGTACACTCAGAGAATTCCTATTCTCTTCACCTCCTGGGGTCTTTGAATGCTGACCATCCTTGGTCAGGAGACACGTGTATGAGAAGCCGCTGCAGCGATAAGGGGAATTCATGTGCAAGGTAAACACGTGCCCAGAAGCAGACGACATGTGTTGGAAATTCCGGAGGTAAGTGGTGCACGCTGTGGAGAATTCCATTGAGATAAAGCTTGCTCGAAAGCATCCTTGACAAGTCCCATCATTTCTGACCCCCACACAACCTGCTCTCTGCTCAAAAAACAACAGCATGTCTCAGCCCACCATACCAGTCCTCAGTCACGACTACACCAAGGTCAGGGTCCCCATCATGTGGAACAACAAGATGTCGGCAATACAAGACCTGTTAAATGCCATCCCCTCAGAGGGCGATGACCCCATGGACTCATATAGGTGGCTAGACAGGTACAACCAGCTGCATGTACATCTCCATTGTTCGCTCTTTTTCCGCACTAAAACTCCATAGTACGAGTCTGAGAGTATCTGCAAGTATGCGTGGGGGATGTGTGTTGCCATCCCTGAACTCCCCGAGGCCATCGAAGTCTCAATGGTGGCCACTGACCTGGCCATCATGAAACTCTGGTCACTCCATCAAGAGCACAAACCTCAGAGGACAGCACCCAGGATTTTCATGGTTCCACCCAGCACCTGGGTCCCAAGTAACATGGAGGGATACAGTGACAGGCTGAAGTGGGCACAAAGACAGACAGAGAGGGTGGCAGCGAGTGGTGATAAGGGAAAACAGAAGGTGCGCCTGCACTGGAACTTTCCTGTGTCCTGAACTGACCTTGCCTTCCATCAGATGACCCAGGACAATGATGGCGACAACAGTGCTGATGACCATGAAGATGACATGCAAGGCAGCAGTGATGACAGCAATGACAGGGTGCCGGAAGACCTCGATGGGCCATGCCAGGAGTGCAGTAGGGAGGGTAGGGCTGCCAGTTGTGAAGGGGAACCCCAGCAGGCATGCTTGCAGTGCAGGCACCTGAAATGCAAGTGCTCTCATGCAGTGGGGAAGGTAGGCCAAAAGGTGAGTATTCGCATTATGGTCAGTTAGGTCCCAGAATAACGAAAACACACAGCGCAAGAACCCCATAGCTCCCCAGGCGGCTGCCTCATTGTCAAACAAATGCGCCAAGCCAATGCCTCCAGCTGCCAGCTCGTCCTCAAGTCTCCCTCCCATCAAAGTGACCCTGCAGCTCCCATGCGAGGTGATCGACCAAGCCCTATGTCATGGTCCAACACTGGAGTTTTCGACCTCCCCATTGACAGCACCTGCGCCCTCTCCCACTGTTCCCTCACCAGAACTCCCTGTCGCCTCTCAATCCTGACTCTTCCTCAGCTCTATGACCCCATTGTCGGTTCATTATCCTGATCACACCCTCATGCCTGCCAACTTTTCTCCTCTGGCTGGTGTCGATGAGCTTCAAGAGATCTTCGAAGGGGGCTTCTCAGCGACAGCAACTGGACTGTTGCAAGACGAGGAAATGCCGGTCGTACCTGAAGAAATTCCTGGAGTGAAATAAGAGTCGCCCATTGAGATTGTACCTCAAGAAACTCTGGGAAGAATGAGCAGGAGTCCCTCTCCATCGCATGGCCCCTCCTCTTCTCCTGCTAGGACGACACTGTGGCTGCACACCTTGGACGAGCGGATTGAGTGGTTGGAGGAGATCATTGAAACAAATGAGATCAAGGTTGTGGGAATGCATGAGGACCTTGCCAGAGTTATGGTGTGGGTCTCGAGGTTCGGGAATGCAGTGCTGGAGCAACGTTGCCAGCTGAGGGAGATTCGAGAACTCTGGAAGGAGCTGCCGATCTGAGGGGGTGTGAGGATGCTTGTAAATATTACCTAGTGTACAGTACTTGTGTTTAGCTATTGTCACTCTGCAGTCAGAAACAGACTTCTCGGGCTTGAAACATGATATAAGTACATGCAAACAGTATGAATGGAATTTTTTTTTGACTCTAAAGACTCTTTATACATTGACAGGAATGAACTGTAACTAAACCGGTGTTAACTGAGAGGAAAAGTAAAGTAAAGAAAAGACAAGAAAGGAACAGTAACAGAAAAGAGAGAAGGAAGTACAAGTGGTGGTTACTCATCTAGCTCATCCTCTGGCATGCTGGCTAGGTCTGGGTCTGGGAAGGACTTGTCTTCAAGGCGATCAAGATTGGTGTGAGCTCCATTGACGAGATGTGTAACCTCAACATGGGAACGGTTTTGGGGGTGGTATGGGAAAAGATGAAACGTGGTGTAGCAGAACCTTGATACTGTGCCATCCAGCTCAGAGAGGAGGTAGGACCCTCCCTTAGTACAATGAACGATGACCATAGGTCCTAGGTAACATGGTTTAGTTTTCTGGTCAAGCTCTTTTTCAATTCTAGAATTCCGGACGAGTACCATTGATCCCGGCTCAAAGTTGAAGTCATGGATAGTACGCTTAAAACGGGTGACAAAGTCTTTGACTGACACATACTGGGATTTTAGGACGAGTTCATGGATACATGCAAGGTCATCCAGGCATTTTTGTAACTGACAGGCACGGTTAGCAATGAGCTCTGTGGTCGAATACAACCCCACCTTGAACGGTGTAGGGAGAGAGTACTCCCTAGTAGGATATTGAGTGGTAAGAGAGTGGTTGAGGGTTTGTTTGATTTTTCTAAGGGGCTTGATCCCCGTTTTGTACCTTGGGTTGGGACTTAGGTGCGAGGCAAGTGGCTGATTAGTAAGCAAGGTTGGACTTGGACTCGAGTTTGTACTAGTTACATAACAATCACCACTATTGAGACTGGAGAGCACAGGCTGGTGTGACCAGCCTGTGGCAGTCTTTTCTGTTTTCTGCCCTTGAGAGTGAGGTCAGGACAGCTCTAGGGGAGCCCTAGAGTGGTGGGATTGAGGAGTTTTGTTGTCAGGTCTTACAGCTGAGTGTCTTTTGTTCTTTTCTTTTGATTTTATCTACTAGTTCTTCTCTCTAGCAGGGTCCCTATTGGTCAAACTACCCTTCAGACCCCATTTCCCCTTACATTTCTTAGTGATCTCTACATCTGGAGCCCACCGCGAGGGGGCTGTTTTGCTTGGTGACCCCATTCCTCCCCCTACCTCTGCGCTTGCACACGCGTTTTCTCGAGAACCGACGCGCCGGACCTCTCGCTTTTCTGGACCCTGATTCTACTCGACGAGACCTTTCGAACGAGGCCTTTTTCGTCGGGTCCGCTGCAGTACTCTCGGAGATATTCTTATTTTTGCGGAGAAAGGTTCTGTAGGACGAAAATTGGAATAACTTGGGACTGGGTGCGCCGTTTTCTCCGGTTTCTCGTTCGCCCACTTCTCCTCGCACGCCTCTACCATCCTCTGAAGTTTCGGAGAATTCCATCAAGCGGTTCTTCCCCAGCGCACTGCTGTCCTCCTCCCCTGCCATAGCTTAGCTCCCCGGCACCTCCTGGTCGCGTTTTGAGCCGTTTTGAGTTGTAGGAAACCCTTCCCCATCATCTTAGAGTCAGTTGACCACCCCTTCGAGATGCCGTCAGCCCCTTCGAGACCACAGACGCTTCGAGACTCCCAGACGAACCCCGAGCCCTTCGAGACTCACTCATGACACAGACGCTTCGTTAGATGCACCCGCTTCGTTCATAGACGTAACCAGACGTTATATCATCATTTTTCTTGCGCATATTGCAGTCGGGTGAGGCTGCAAGTTTGAGAATTAAGTGTTCAAGTCACAACGGCGACTAGCTTCAGTTTTGGTGGTCGAAACCACCTTGAGACGTATCATACAAGGTTCTGCATCCTCCTCCCCCCTTCGTGGTTCGTTGCCACACCCCCAACCCCCCCATAGACGTTCGAGGTCACATCGAGGCGACCCCACCCCCTCGTTTTACCCTTTGAGCCAGACTGTTGACAGTCGAGGCTCGCGTTTAACCCCGGTACTGCTGTCAATTATCAATTACGACGTGATATATATTCTTTTGAGCTTCGTATATACTACTCATGATGGAAGAAGCATCCAGCCTGTCTCGAGCCCCACTCGAGTCCCCCCCAGAGTTCTTGGGGCAGGCCGAGGACTTGCCGCGTTACCTCGAGGACGTAGCAGAGTATGGTAAGGCCCAGGGTGCAACAGATACCTCGTCGCTCATCCAGTTTGCAATCGACGGAGCACCACCCCACACTGGAAGGCTCTGGAGCTATCTTGTGGCCAGCGCACCAATCTTCGAGCGATGGGAGAACTTCCAGGCGCTTGTGACTCTACAGTACCCTGAGATTGAGCCAGTCAAGGATGTCCTCGAGTACTTCGAGGAGTTCTATACCTTCCTCGAGGGGACTCGTCACAGCGAGCTAAGCTCAGTTGCAGCTCTAGGGGACTACCTTCGTCGTTTCCAGGTCTTGTTCTTGGCCCTGGTGAGTTGGAATGTCTTGGAGTTGAGCCATCGAGGCCAGCTATTCCTTCGAGGCCTCCCACCACAAGTCAAGCTCGAGGTTTCGAGGAGGCTTGCATCCAGGTACCCCCTGTTCGAGTTGGGCTGCCTGTGGCCTGTCGAGGTCATTGTTTGTGTTACGAAGGAGGTTATCGAGGAGGGGGTAGGCCGCTCACCCCCTCATCTAGTTTCGAAGGAGGCCTCGTCAGCTCGCGAGTTCCCTGAGGAACCCTCTCAGCGCACGCACTCGCCCTCGATCAGTTCTGTATCAGACACCCCTGTGGAGTACTCTCGGTCTTGTTCTAGAAGATGCTCCCAGGGAGAGGTGCACTCGAGCTCGACGCTTCCCCCTCGTTTCCCCCTCGAGGCATGCCCTCGACCATTGAAAACTCCCCCCCCTTCCCCCGAGCATGCTTTGAGCAGCTCATCCCCTCGCTGAGTCACTAACGCAGGCTCGTGGCACACTGTGGTTCAGCCACGGCGGTGTGTCCCAGATAAGCAGGCTGGTGAGTTGGCCTTGAACTCGCTTCGAGGCTCGAGAGAGGACCAATGGTCATGTCCACGTCGAGTTGACCATTTGGAGAGTACAAAGGTTTTCCCCCCTCATTCCCAGTTCATGTCTACTAGGGCTTGTGACCTCGGTTTTGCCTCGACTCGCTCTCGTCAACCTTGTGAGTCCTCGAACACCCCCTCGAAGAGCTCGTCCCATCTTGTGCCTCCCTCGAGGCACTCTCCTCATCCTGTCCCCTGTTGTGGGTCATGTCCAGGGAGGTCTTGCTTGCTTCGAGGGACCCCAGCCTCGCTGTCGAACCCTGCCCCTGCGAGTTTTGAGTCCCTTTTGAGAGTGTCGGGTCGCTCGCTTCCCCTTCGAGAGGCTATGGCTTTGAGCAGGTATCCCTCTGCCTATCGAGAGGTCCCGAGGCGCCAAGTTTGGCCTCGAAGATTTGGTTTTTGTTTCTTCTGTGGTTGTGAGGGGCACATTCGAGTGCAGTGTGGAGTTTTTGCCTCGTATCTAGTGGCAGGAAAGTGTGGGGTGGTTTGAGGTCGCGTTGTGCTACCTACAGGTGAGGAGATCCCTCGTGAGGTGCTCGGGCACACATTACAGGCTCGTTTGGACTTCTGGGCCCTCGCTCGTGGCCCAGGAGGGTTGGCTTCTCAGTTACCTTTCCCCCCTTTGAGTACAGGATCAGTCCCACCTCTCGCCACCTCTCGAGTTCGACCCGAGATGTCTCCGAGGCATCCTTCGAGGTCACGAACTACCCAGTCTCCTTCGAGGCTCGAGTGGTCCCCTCCGAGCTACCCTCGAGCTCCCCCCGAGCTTCGTTCCCCCTTCGATTCACCCTCGAGTCGCTTTAACTGCATTCCCCCTTCAGCTGAGTAGTAGTTTTGTTTCTTTTATGTGGTTTGTTTTGTTTCGAGCTCACATTTTCACATTTCTAGCTAGAGTTTTGTTTCGAGGATGATACCCTTGCCTCGGTTTATGATACAGCTTGGTAGGTGATGACTGGGGACAGTCATTATTTAAAGCCACCCTCGGATGTAGGGAAAGTATCCTCCCTACCAGGATATTTCATTTATTTCATTGTTTTTACTTACTGATTTGTTTTCTTTTATCTTTTCTTATCTTTTACTTAGTGTTTGTGCGCGTTGTGGCTTATGTAAGCCCCCGCAAGTACTTCGAGTGTACGGCACATACTGTCAGAACCATATCCCGAGGGATCTGGACCTGAAACAGGAGTTGGCGCAAACTCCGAGAAACCCCAGGAGGAGCATGGGAACTCCGGAGTGAGTGCGGGAAACCCTAGAAACTCCGGAGTAGTGGGGGAGGTAGGGTAGTGTCCAGAGGAGTCAGAGGGAGCAACACCCAATTGGCCTCAGCTTATGTGCTGTGCCCTTGGACAAGTCCTGGGTATGCTGAGAGTAGACAGGAGTTTGACTCGAGACTGATCTAGTTGATATTCCAGCTGAGGTCCTACAATGTATGTACAAGGTTTTATATACTAGAGAGAACGTTCTGAGGCAATGTCCGGGTAACGAAACTCCGGAGGGCAGTACGGAATGTTGGCAACGTTCCTACTGGCTGTACCGGAACATCGGACAATCCGAAAGTCCGAAGGTTAGGCTGAAAGTACCAAAAAGGCTATGTCCGGAGTATATGTAACTACCGAGGTCCGGAGTCAGGAGTTTCTGGAGTTTCTGGAGTTTTACCGGAAAGGCTCTAGTACAAATGAGGGTAAACTTTCAGAAAAGGAAGGTATCTACTGAGAAACATAGTCCATTAGACAGTAATCCTAACCTAAGTGTCATGGATATGACAGTATCCCCCTCTTTGGACTGAGCCCTCGAGGTCTACTGTCAACCTTTCAAAACTGCCAGGACCATTTGTCCTGAGGTAGGGAATGTTATAAGGTCAGGAGAGTTCTGAGAACAGACAACAAAACACAAACAGAGGGAACAGGAGATTAGGCTGCCTTTGCAGCATCAACAAGGTTCAGTATGTTCAGAACGAAAGTGGCTATAGCCATTGCCATTGCCAGGAGGAACAGAGCCCCAGCATAGGGATCAGGACGAAGGACATTCCAATCCTCCCAGCAGGTTGTCTCATCATAGTCATCATACACCAACTGCAGACGAGGGCCTGGTGGTGGTGGAGGGAATGGGGAACGATTACGATGAGGGTGCAAGGCAGCTGGAGGACGACGAGGGAGACGAGGAGGGTTGAAGTTGGCAGAACGTTGAGGCATTAGTGGGAACAAGATAAGGAGTGTTGGGAGCAGGGTGGTATAGATGTCCTTTCTCAAGACAGGTGTTAAGGAACGTAGACGTTTTTTTCTGAGAACACATCCTAAGGTGACCTGTCCTTTTTAGCCCATTTCCTTAAGGGGAAGCAAGTCCCTGACCAGGGCCAAGCAACAACTCGGTCCGAGGGCCCTTGACAGGTAGTAGCCGAGACAGCCCAGGCACAAGTTTTACCTGTACATGCCATAAGGACTGGGAGCCAAAGGTAAACAAACCAAGGGCAGAGGATGGTGCACACAGTGGTTACAGGGCAGAAAAGGTCCAGAGAGCAGGAAAGTCTGAGTTTAGCTGGAGAAAGTCCGGAAAGGTCCAGTAAGAGTATGTCCAAGTAGAGGTGACAAAGGCCAGCAGTGGAGCAAGGTCTGGAGGTGATCAACAGTTCTGGGTTCAACATAAAAAGGCTCGGAGTGGGACCTTGGGCAGTGTCAACATGCTGAGAGGGGTCGGAGTTACATGCAGAGGGCCAGAACACTTGTAACGAAGGTCCAGAGTTGCATGGGGATCTGAAGTTACAAGGTAATGTCTGGAGTTGCAAGGTGAGGTCCAGAGTTATGAGGTGAGGTCCAGAGTTGCAAGGTAAGGTCTGGAGTTACATGACAACCAGAGGTACAAGGTTTAGTAACAGCCCTATCCCCCTCTTTGGGGCTAGATGTCCCATCATCTAGCACAGGAGTAGAAGTCCAAGGCCAAGGCCAAAGACAAGGGAGGAAAGGTCGATAGGGGGTCCTGAAAACTCCAGAAGCAACTGTGGAGTTGAGAGACAACAGGTCTGAGGAGAAGTCACAACCCAAAATATGCTCCAAGGGTAAGAGGATGCTCCAAGAGAGTATGAAAAACTCCGAGAGGATGCAATGAAACCCTAAGCACACTGAGGGAAGCCTTAAGGGTAGTGAGAACACCCCAAGGGAAGTACTGAAGCCTTGAGGGCAAGGCATAAACTCCGAGGATTGGCATTAATTCCGAGGTGGGCATAAGGACTCCGAAGGGAGACATTGAAACTCTGAGATCAGGAAGAGAACTCCGAGAGGGACAAGGGGACTCCGATGCAGGAATCACAAGTCCGAGAGTAACTATCAAAGAATGTGGAGGGTCAGGAGAAAACTCCAAGAACAGGAGAGAGGTCTGTAGAGGAAGGGAGAGCTTTCACAGGAAATTATTGTATCTCCAAGGATGAGGGGAAAGCTCCAAGGGTAGACATAAAGCTGCAAGAGGGAGTATCAAAACTCCGAGGATGGGGAGAGAACACCGAGGGTGACGAGAAGACTCTGAGGGTAGGTGGTAAACTCCGAGGACAGGTGGCAAACTCCGAGGGTCAGAACCAAACCCCAGAGGACCACACAAAAACAGAGAACCCTAGTGGAGTTTGAGGACAGGAGGTTGAAGTCCAAAGAAGGTAACCAGAAATCTGGAGAGACAGAAAACAATCAACAAAAGTAAATGACTGACAGGGGGGACTAGCAGTCCAAGACAGTGGAGTAGGGTTGTAGGCACAGGCTACAACTCCGAGAGCATGAGGCAAAGTCCGAGGGTTGGTCCAGGAACTGGAGGACGTGGATCAGAACAACAGGGTGGATCAACATCCAAGATTACAAGCAGGAGGTCTGAGTGGGTTGCTCAAAGTCCAGGTGGGTTGATCCAAGTCTGAGGGTGTAACCGGAAGTCCGAGGTGACTCACTGAAGGAGTTCAGGAAAACAGGTGCAAAGTCCGAAGGGAAAAAGGGGTGACCAGGAAACTGGAGACACCAATGCTGCAAGACACAACAAAAAACTCTGGTGAAGGCTGGCATGGCTCCAGGCCACTAAAGGTGGAGGGTCCCAGGAAAGGGAACCAAAGTCCGAGATGTGCAAGATTACTAGTAGCAACCAGTGGAGTTACTGGTTAGGAGGACTGGCAGGTCGGGATGCAAAACAAATGACTACAGAGAGTCGGAAGACACTGGAGTCAAGAATTCCGGAGCAGAGGGCGATATCATGGGGATTGGCATTCTTCATGCATAGGCCGGAAAAGGTACTACTTCAACCCAGTTGATCAACGGATCATGTAGGGCAAGTTAGTGATATCCTGGTACCATAGCACTTAGAACCCAATGAGGATGCATATTGTTACCGGAGTAACACTGCCAGTAAGGGAAGGGTGCACTTGAACATGGGCACAGAGACCGGAGTTTAACCGGAGTTAAGCCAGTGAGGACAGACAGAGCCAGAGTTTCCGAGTACTGAGGACACCAGTTGGAAAGGGTGAATGAGTGGCTTGGGTACCAGGCCCAGGGGGAATCCATAAGGCAGAATCAGAATGGTGAGAGGTAACTCCAAGAGGCAGGTAGGGGATGGCAACACAAAAGTCCGAGTGTGGCCAGAACCAGAAAACATGCAGAGACCAGACCAATTGGAGTAGCTTGGCAATGCTAACACTAGAGGGGAAAAGAAAACCATGGAGTGGAACAACAACTCCAGGAACCTCCGGAGTATGTGGTCATCTTACAGGGCCAGCCTAGGAGTATCATTCTGGAAGGTAGTGACGAGTTGGAGTAGGGGTTTTGCAAGGGAAATGACAGGGGTGAAAACTCCGAGGGTCAGAAGGGTGAAGGAGCGACAGGGGAACACTGGAGTCAATGATCTGAGGGTCATGATTACTGACTTATCCAAGTGGAGCTGGAATATACTGTCAGAACCATATCCCGAGGGGTCTGGACCTGAAACAGGAGTTGGCGCAAACTCTGAGAAACCCCAGGAGGAGCATGGGAACTCCGGAGTGAGTGCAGGAAACCCTAGAAACTCCGGAGTAGTGGGGGAGGTAGGGTAGTGTCCAGAGGAGTCAGAGGGAGCAACACCCAATTGGCCTCAGCTTATGTGCTGTGCCCTTGGACAAGTCCTGGGTATGCTGAGAGTAGACAGGAGTTTGACTCGAGACTGATCTAGTTGATATTCCAGCTGAGGTCCTACAATGTATGTACAAGGTTTTATATACTAGAGAGAATGTTCTGAGGCAATGTCCGGGTAACGAAACTCCGGAGGGCAGTACGGAACGTTGGCAACGTTCCTACTGGCTGTACCAGAACATCGGACAATCCGAAAGTCCGAAGGTTAGGCTGAAAGTACCAAAAAGGCTATGTCCGGAGTATATGTAACTACCGAGGTCCGGAGTCAGGAGTTTCTGGAGTTTCTGGAGTTTTACCGGAAAGGCTCTAGTACAAATGAGGGTAAACTTTCAGAAAAGGAAGGTATCTACTGAGAAACATAGTCCATTAGACAGTAATCCTAACCTAAGTGTCATGGATATGACACCAGCCTTTAATGTCAGCACCTGGATAGAAACTGGTTACTTCTTTGGTGAAGGCCTCCCAATTGTCACCCATGGTGGAATTGAGAGACGACCACAGCTCTGATTCATTACAATCAGCATAGCGGATGGCCCATTTAATTTTTGCTTTTTCCAAGGTAACACCTGCATCTGTGCAGACCTGATCAACATCTTCGAAATAGGTGCAGATGTCTTCTGTTTTTCCAGAAAATTTAGGAGCTTTGTTAGAGCCCCTAAGCGGCATTTCGTGATGGTTGGTGGCGATGTAGGGAATGGGTTTTCCCTACCAGGAGATTTCATTTTTATTCTGTGTTTCTCATATTCTAACTTGATTTTCTATTTCTTTTATGTTTATTACTTTAGTGCGAGGTTTTATTGCTTAGTCAGCATTTTTTTACCTACTGGGCATGTACTTACTTTTCTAACAATCAAGTTACGAGTCGCAAGTTTCAAGTTCAAGAAGGCTTTGAGTGGCCTTCTGCAGTGTCTAGACAGTCTCAGATGGACTTAGACATTTCCCAGACAGTATCCCACTCCAGGCTATAGAAGCCCCTTTGGAAGATCTTCCCCTTCAGACATCTCCACCTATCCCCAGCTCTTCTCACTTCTTTTCCTACATCTGGAGCCCACCATGAGGGGCTTCTGTCTTAGTCTGGTACCCAGTCTCATCAGGTTCAGTCTCATTTTTTTTTGCAGTTTCAGGTCTTGTTTTCTCTGTTTTTACCCGCATTCTATCAGTTTCACCCTTGGTCTCGCTCTTGTGCTCATCTTTTCTCTGACAATACACCCTCATATATTGCTATTGTTGGGAATGCAGGTTTGGCAACATATGCACAGGGTTACAGGCAAGGCTCTTATCACACAGATGGGACTACTCAGACATGACAAGGCAGGATGATGGGCATCGAGGACATCATTATTCTCTGTCATACTCTGATGAGCCACAGTGATATCATACGTAGATTATGTAATCAGCAAGCTCTCAACTTGCACGGACCAAGGCCATCTCAACAGCTATAATCACTCAAGTCCCTGCCTGACGTCATGCAAGGCCTGAATACCCCAAGTAGTGGTTCTTCTGAAGCCTCAAGCTACCTTCGGCGCCCTGAGGACCTTCGAAGGTTCCTCGATGACATAATTCGAGTCGCGACAGCTGCGAAATCACTTCTCGAGACTTGTCAAGGCCCCCTTGAGGCCAGTAATTCACATGTGCAGCCACTACCCACCTCGGACAGTTGCTCACCCCATCAGCTGTCCTTGTTTTGCTTTTTCTGTGGTCAGAAAGGTCATATTCGAGCCAACTGTGATTCATGCAAGGAATATTTGGCCACGGGAAAGTGTCTAATTGTGAAAGGTCATGTTGTACTCCCTACTGGGCAAGAGATACTGTGAGAAGTACCCAGGCACACTCTCAAGGACCGTCTGGCATGCTGGGATCTAGGAAATCAGTCTATGGATATTCAAATCCCTCCTTCAAGTCCAGGCTGGCTCATATCTCTGGAGGATCCCCACTTGTCAGTGCACCCCAATACCCCCTTGGAACAACCGTTGTGTGCGCCACTCTCAGTGGAAGGGCCGAGTCATTGCTCAGCGCCGGTGCAACCCCAGGTCCCCACTCAAACACCTACTGTGTCCTCGAGCTCGGGTGATGGTTTGTTGTGCCACCCTCACTCACCTCCTCAGTCTCTACCTGCAAGATACTCTCACGGTCGTTCTCGGTCTCACTCTCGTGGCCGTGGCCACCCACATTTGCCGTCTCACTCATACTTCGAGAGTTCACCCAATGATGGTCATAGGCATCAGCACTCGTATTTGGATAGGCCCCACAGCTGTGATTCCCACGATTCCCGCTCTTACTCTCATGGTCAATCTTGCTCTCGTTCTCATGGCCATGGCCGCCCACATTTGCCGTCTTGTTCGTACTTCAAGAGTCCACCCAGCTGTAGTTATAGCCATCAGTACTTGTATTTCAGCAGGTCCTGCAGCCATGATTCCTATGATTCCCACAACTACTATTACCGCTGCTCCCCACCACCTGCATTGTCGCTCGCATGCTCACATTTGTCAGCACACTTGAGGGATGAACCCACTCAGGTCCGGCAGCTGGACAGAGCGGTGACTGCCAGTTTGTACAGCAACCAGTCATCTCATAGTAGTTGGGAACCAGTGCACTCGGGAAGGCGATACAGCCGCAGTCGTACACCCCAGCCCTCTCGTAGGGTGTACTGAGTCAGTATAGAGTTGCCCTAGCTCATTGGGACTTCTTTTATTGTGTTTTATTCTTCTTTCATGAACATATCATTTATGGAGTCTCATGTCAGGCAGCCACACACCTGGAGTCCCTCATCCCCCACCTCATTGACGCGATATCTTGACCACTGCTCACCCATCCCTTTCGCAAATCGGGATTTAGATTCTCCTCCTCGAGATCTTTCTAACAGTGTACCTTTTGTTGTAGCAGTCTCAGCGCACCTGGAGATATGGCCCAATCCCTGGAGAAAGGCACTGTAGGACGAAATTTGGAATATCTCGGGATTGGGTGCGCCGTTTTTTCCGGTTCCTCGTTCTCCCAACTCTCCTTGCACGTCCCTATCACCACCTGAAGTTTCATAGAGTTCCACCTAGCAGTTCTTCACCAATGCAATGCCGCCCTCCTCCCCCCTACTGTGGTTAGACCATATCTCTTACAATTCTCGACCGAATCGCTCATTTTTATCAGACGTGACTCTACTAGACGACATCTACCAGACGATATAAAAGACGTAGCGCGCGCATTCACGGTTCTGGAGTTATTCGAGTTTTTGTGTTTGAACAGGGTAGGGAGGTCAGGATCGTGTGTCTTGCTCGTTTTCGCGCCGGGCCTCTCGCTTTCTCGCATGGTGGTTCTACTTGCTTACAGCTACCTGGTGATATCTTTTCATGGTGACGTGCTCACTGGTTGTGGAGATACAGGAGATACAGGAGTTTTTCATTTACAGAGGAGTATGAGACGGGATTGCGGATATCTCGGGACTGGATGGTCCAATCGGTCTAATTCCTTTTTCACTGTCTCCTCCCAGGCGTCTTCTACCACCATCTCCGGTTTCATATCGATTGCCTCAGTGGTTGCCCCGCGGCGGCGTTTTCTCCTCCCCCATCTTGCTGCCCCACGCTGTATCCACACCGTATCTCCCCCGGATCTTCGCCGTGCCTCTCGATTTTCTGGGATATAATACTACTTGCTCAGCGCTTTCGAATGGTGTACTTTGTGTCTGGGTTGGTGCAGCCATTGTCGAGAAATCGGGATTCTTGTGGGTAGAGGTGACTCAGATCAGTTTTGCGAATATCTCGGGATTTGGTGCGCGTGTCCCCTCAATTCCTTGTTCTCCAGGCTCTCCCCACTCCCCTTGAGCGTCCCCCTTCATTCTGTGCTGCCCCGCTGACCCGTTGTTCATCGGTGCATACCCTTCCTCCTACCCCACACTGTGTTTGGGGCATAACTCATCCAATTCCGGCCCGAATCGTTCGCTTTTTCTTAGACGTAGCTCTACTAGACGAACCCTACCAAACGATATACAAGACGTAGCGCACGCGTTCACGGTTCCGAAGTTATTCGAGTTTTTGTCTTTGAACAGGGTTCGGGAGGTCAGGAAGGCGTATCTCGCCCGCTTTCACGCCCGGTCTTTCGAATTTTTGCACGGCGGTACTACTCGCTCACAGCTATCTGGGGGTATCTGGTTTATGGCGGCGCGCTCAGTGGTTCTCGAGATATCCACTTTTCTGTGTCTGGGCTACAGGCTATCATTCCTGGCAGCGTATCTCCCTCATTTCCCAGCCGTTCCTCTCGTAAATTGGCACCTGCGTTATCCTCGCAAAGCCGACTCCATTGAAATCTCTTTCGGCGAATTCTGTGCAGTCGTTCTCGAGATATGGCGAAGTCTGCCTCTGAAGGGCTACCGGCGACAGTTTTAGCGATAACTTGGGTTCGGAAGGTCCTATCGGTGAGATCCCTTTTGCACCAGGCTCTCCTGTTCGTGGAGAGCCACCCTCCGAGGTTTTGTGTCCACCAGCCTCACCGTTGCTCGCCGACGCCTTGTTCTCCTCCTTCCCCCATTCGCCGCCAGCACCTTTCCCCCCCGTTTTGCGACTGACCCTCTCGCTTTTCGGGAGGCATATTCTACTCGACGAGGGCTTTCATGCGGTGTTGCTTACGACGCTGTTGTCAACCGGGTTGCGGAGATATTCAAGGTTTGGCCCGTGGGGAGCGCTGTGGGTCGTTTTGCGCGTTTCTCAGGGACGGATGGGCCGATCAGTGTGGTTCCTTTTCCTGCATGTTCTCCCTTGTGTCCCCTACTGTCTCCCACGATTTTGTGTCGACAACCCGAGCCATTTTTCTGCGGCACTCCCCCTTCCCTCCTCTACTGTCCCTCGATGTGCGCGCGCTGTATCTCTTTCGTCCCATGGCCGTCCCTCTCGATTTTTTGGCACCCTATACTACTCGATGGGAGCTTTCAGACGGTGGGTCACACGTTGTGTCTGCTTCAGCTGTTGCCCAGAGGTTTCAACTTTTGTGGATGCGGGCAGTTTTGGGCGGTTTGCAGGTATCCTAGGACTGGCTGGACCTCAACTGAAGACAGTTGGTATCTAAGTGATGGGGAGATGTAGGGAATGGGTTTTCCCTACCAGGAGATTTTATTTTTATCCTTGTTTCTCATATTTCTAACTTGCTTTTCCACTTATTATATGTTTATTACTTTAGTGCAAGGTTTTATTGCTTAGTCAGCATTTTTTATTACCTAGCCTGTATTTACCTTTCTAACAATCAAGTTACAAGTTGCAAGTTCAAGTTCGAGTTTCAAGTTCGAGTTTGAGAAGGTCGAGAGTGGCCTCTCTGTGTCTAGACAGCCTCAGACAGCCTCAGATATTCTCAGACTGCTTCTCTCACCAGACTATAGAAGCCCCTTTGGAAGTTCTCTCTCCTTCAGATATCTCCACTCTACCCATCCCCAGCACTTCTCTATTTCTTTTCCTACAACTGGAGCCCACCACGAGGGGCTTCTGTCTTAGTCTGGTAACCCTACCCTCATCAGTTCAGTCTTGTTTTTGCAGTTTTAGGTCTCGCTTTCTCAGTTTTCACTCATGCTCTCAGTTTCAGCCTCAGTCTTGCTCTTGTGTTTGTCTTTTCTCTTGGAATACTCCCTCATATATTGCTATAATCACTCAAGTTCCCCACCTGACATCATGCATGACCTGAATACCCCAAGTAGTGGTTCTTCTGAAGCCTCAAGCTTCCTTTGGCACCCTGAAGACCTTCAAAGGTTCCTCGATGACATAATTTGAGCTGTGACTGCAGTGAAATCACTTCTGGAGTTGTGTTGAGGCCCCCTCGAGGCCAGTAATTCATGTGCACAGCCACCACCCAGTCGCTCACCCTGTCAGTTATACTCATTTTGCTTTTTCTGTGGTCAGAAAGGCCATATTCGAGCAAACTGTGATTCATGCAAAGAATATTTGGCCATGGGAAAGTGTCTAATTGTGAAAGGTCGTGTTGTACTCCCTACCGGGCAAGAGATACTGCGAGAAGTACCCGGGCGCACTCTCAAGGACCATCTGGATAGCTGGGATCTAGGAAATTGGTCTACAGATATTCAAATTCCTCCTTCAAGTCCAGGCTGGCTCATATCTCTGGAGGATGTGGGTAGTCAAATGCTGCAGACCCATATGGTTTCACTAGCAGAAGTGCCGAGTCGTCGCTCAGTGCCAGTGCAACCCCAGGTCCCCACTCGAACACCTACTGTGTCCTCGAGCTTGGGTGATGGCTTGTTGTGCCGCCCTCATTCACCTCCTTGTAGTTTACCTACAGGATACTCTCATGGCCACTCCCACTCTTACTCTCGTGGTCAGTCTCAATCTTGCTCTCGTGACCATGGCCGCCCATATTTGCCATCTCGCTCATACTTTGAAAGTTCACCAAGCCATGGCCACCCATGTTCGCCGCCTCGCTCGTACTTCAAGAGTTCACTCAATGATGGTCATAGGCATCAGTACTTGTATTCGAGTAGGCCATGCAGCCACGATTCCCGTGATTCCCATGACTACTGGTACTACTGCTCACCACCACCTGCACTGTGACTCACACACTCGTTACTAGAAATCTCAAGGGATGAGCCCACTCCAGTCTGGCCCACCAGCCGGCTAGTCAACAGAATGGTGTCCCCCACCTCCTATGATACTCGACAGTCTTGTAGCAGTCACATGTCAACCCACTCGAGAAGGTCGCACAGCCACAGCTGCACACCTCAGCCTTTGTGCAGGCTGTACTGAGTAGACAGGGGGCCGCTTTAGCCCATTGGGATCTTTCTATTGTGTTTATTCTTTTTTTTTCATGAATATATCATTCTTCAAGCTTCCCCTTACCGAGTGTTAGGCCGCTGCATGCCTCTGTCATCCCCTGCCCCGCCAACTCGATATCTTGACCACCGCTCACCCGTCCCTCTCGTAAATCGGGATTTAGGTTCTCCTCGACGAGAGCTTTCAGACGGTGTACTTTTCGTTGCAGCGGCCTCAGCGCATCCAGTGATATCGCCTGATCCCTGGAGAAAGGCACTGTAGGACAGAATTTGGAATATCTCGGGATTGTGTGTGCCATTTTCTCCGGTTCCTCGTTCTCCCAACTCTCCTTGCGCGTCCCTATCACCACCTGAAGTTTTGTAGAGTTCCACCTAGCTGTTCCTCACCAATGCGATGTAGCCCTCCTCCCCCCTACTGTGGTTAGACCATATCTCTTACAATTCTCGACCGAATCGTTCGATTTTCTCAGACGTGACTCTACTAGACGACATCTACCAGACGATATAAAAGACGTAGCGCGCGCATTCACGGTCGTGGAGTTATTTGAGTTTTTGTGTCTGAACAGGGTAGGGAGGTCGAGATTGTGTATCTCGCTCGTTTTCACGCCGGGCCTCTCGCTTCTTCGCATGGTGGCTCTACTCATTAACATCTACCTGGTGATACCCTTTTCATAGTGACGTGCTCATTGGTTATGGAGATATGGGAGTTTTTCATTTACAGAGGAGTAGGAGACGGCGTTGCGGATATCTCGGGACTGGATGGTCCAATCGGTCTGATCCCTTTTTCGCTGTCCCCTCCCAGACGTCTTCTACCACCACCTCCGGTTTCATATCAATTTCCTCAGTGGTTGTCCCGCGGCGGCGTTTTCTCCTCCCCCATCTTGCTGCCCCACGCTGTATCCACACCGTATCTCCCCCGGATCTTCGCTGTGCCTCTCGAATTTCTGGGGTATAATACTACTCATTCAGCGCTTTCGAACGGTGTACTTCGTGTCCAGGTTGGTGCAGCCGTTGTCGAGAAATTGGCATTCTTGTGGGTAGAGGTGCCTCAGACCAGTTTTGCGAATATCTCAGGATTGGGTGCGCGTATTCCCCCAATTACTCGTTCTCCGGGTTCTCCCTGCTCCCCTTGAGCATTCCCCTCCATTTTGTGCCGCTGCGCTGACCCGTTATTCGTCGGTGCATACCCTTCCTCCTACCCCCTACCTTGTTTGGAGCATAGCTCATTCAATTCCGGCCCGAATCGTTCGCTTTTTTTTAGACGTGCCTCTACTGGACGAACCCTACCAGACGATGTCCAAGACGTAGCGCACGCGTTTGTGGTTCCGAAGTTATTTGGGTTTTTGCGTTCGAACAGGGTTGGGGAGGTCAGGAAGGCGTATCTCGCCCGTTTTGACGCCGGGTCTTTCGATTTTTTGCACGGCGATACTACTCGCTCACAGCTATCTGGGACAACATTGGCGATAACTCGGGTTCGGAAGGTCCGATCGGTGAGATTCCTTTTGTGCCGGGCCCCCCCGTTCGTGTAGAGCCACCTTCCGAGGTTTCATGTCCACCGGCCTCACCGTTGCTCGCCAACACCTTGTTCTCCTCCTTCCCCCATTTGTGGCCAGCGCCTTTCTCCCCCGTTTTGCCGCCGTATCTCTCGCTTTTCGAGGATCCTATTCTACTCGACGAGGGCTCTCAAATGGTGTATCTTACGACGCTGTCATCATCCTGGCTGCGGAGATATTCAAAGTTTTGCTCACAGGGAGCACTCTGGACCGTTTTGCGTGTTTCTCAGGAACGGACGGACCAATTAATATGATTCCTTTTGCTGCGTGTTCTCCCTTGTGCCCTCTACCTCTCCCGCGGTTTTGTGTCGACAGCCTGAGCCGTTGTTCTGCAGCGCTCCCCCCTTCCCTCCTCTACTGTCCCTCGACGTGCGTGTGCTGTATCTCATTCGTCCCACGGCCGTCCCTCTCGATTTTTTGGCACCATACACTACTTGATGGGAGCTTTCAGACGGTGGGTCACACGTTGTGTCTGCTTCAGCGGTTGCCCAGAGGTTTTGAGTTTTCTGGATGCGGGTGGTTTTGGGCGGTTTGCAGGTATCCTAGGGCTGGCTGGACCTCAACTGAGGACAGTTGGTATCTAAGTGATGGGGAGATGTAGGGAATGGGTTTTCCCTACCAGGAGATTTCATTTTTATTCTGTGTTTCTCATATTCTAACTTGATTTTCTATTTCTTTTATGTTTATTACTTTAGTGCGAGGTTTTATTGCTTAGTCAGCATTTTTTTTACCTACTGGGCATGTACTTACTTTTCTAACAATCAAGTTATGAGTCGTGAGTTTCGAGTTCGAGTTCGAGAAGGCTTTGAGTGGCCTTCTGCAGTGTCTAGACAGTCTCAGACGGACTTAGATGTTTCCCAGACAGTATCCCACTCCAGGCTATAGAAGCCCCTTTGGAAGATCTTCCCCTTCAGACATCTCCACCTATCCCCAGCTCTTCTCACTTCTTTTCCTACAGCATTAGACATGGTGACTGGTACTGATGATGAGGGTGGAGGCTGGTTTATAGGCAGGTTTCTGAACAGCTGTGATGCAGGGGTTTGAACAGGCGGTGGAATATTGCTCTGGGGGGCAACAAACAATGATGATGGGAACAGAAGTTGTTCGGCAGCAAGAGTTGAATCCGTTGAGGAGGAAGAAGATGATAAATCAGTGAGCAGTGATAAGTTTTGGTGATCTGGTGGTGGTGTGAAGGATTCGTCAAGCTCGAAAGCTCCAGGAATATCCACTGAGGGTGGGGATGAAGGTTCTGAAAGGTGGGGGTGATCTGTGGGGAAAAACTCCAGGTCTAGGGAACTGAGTTCTGAAATGTCACGGGGATTAACCATGGGTACAAAAAGGTCTGATGAAGAAAAAGAGAGGTGGTGGAAGGGCTCTAAGAGCTCTTCGAGTTCTGTTCTTTGACAAGTGGGCCATAGAGATCTCCTTTCCAGATCTGCAGACCCCTCATGGTGGGCTCCAAAACTTGTGTGACACTACTTCTGGGGAAGAGTGTATGGGAAAAACAGAGGGGGGCTGAAGGAACAAATTCCTAGGTCTGTCCCAAGGGGTGCTGAGTAGGGAAAGGGATGCATGAAAGGTGAAAGAGAATTGGTGGGGGAAAATTCCATAGGAATAGGTTGTTAATGCTAGAACAGGCTGTGGGCTTGTAGACATGGGGCTCTGTATGTGATTTTTCCAATATCGAGGAAGCTGGTAGACTCGATGATGATGCTGGAGACATGGGAAAACTCCGAAGACTCGACGCTAGGGACTCCCAGACTCTTCAATCACTCAGAAAATGACTCTAAAAGGTGGATATTTTATTCTGATGCTTGGCTGGAATACTTATGGTGTACAGGAAGCGACTACAGGTATGGAAAATTTTTAGAAGGAGTGATGAATGGAAAAAAGGATGACACCTGTCAAACGTACAGTATGTACAACCCTGCATGTGTGAGTAAGTAGGGACCATGCAGACGAACCACATAAGGACAAGAAGGGAAACTGTAGCAGTACCAAAATCGACAAACTGGAATAAGTGAACAATGGAAAAACCTCTCTCATGCATGCAGCTTGGGACCTCAGAGGTGGAGCAGATCACAGAGGAAGCAGCAGTGGTGGCTGTGCAGTGGCTACAGTGGTGGCAACATGACAGGTGATGGGCACTTGGAACCTGTATGGGGTTGGAGTGTGGTGCATTGTGACTGGCTGAACTGGACCAAGGCCTAGACCCTTAGCTCGAGTCTGTATGATTGGCTTCAGAATTTCGGGGAGAAGATGGTGAGGTGATCAGGGAGTCAGTGTGATGTGGAGCAGGTGACGAAATTCCTGTATGGGATTCTTTGAACGTGAGGATGGGCAGGAAGGCATGAGGCAAGACCAGAGAAGCACTGAGCTCAAGCAGGAATGGCTGTGAGTAGAGACATAGTGCATGGAATGTTACTTGTATGCTCAGAGAATTCCTATTCTCTTCAGCATGGTGAGCGCTTCGCCTCATACAAATCTTGCTGATGCTTTCAGCATTCAATTTGAGTCTTCCATGTCGACGGGGGACTCTGTAGAGTCGAAGAAGGTGCAGGATACCTGTTGGAGGTGGTTCGGGGGGTGCAGGTGAGCTGTTCAGCTGTTTGGCCTCCCACTGGGCATGCTGACACTTGCTATCAGCTAGTAACTTCTTCTCTCGCTTTGTATCATGATCGGGTGGCCATGCTTTCCAGTATAATAGGTCAGGTAGCAGTGCTGGTGAGTGACTTTGTGCGGACAGCTGTCCTCCTTGTCGCACCTCACTGTACCTTTGTGTACATGGCAGCTTGAGCTCCATGGTTGTAGCGCTATGTGTTCGTGCTGACAGTGTGTCCTGCAGTATAGGGCATTTGATTCGAGCACCAGGCAGTGGACCAGGTACATCAAGAATTGTCTCGCCACTCATTGGGAGACTCTGATCCTGTTTGAGATGTGTTTGTGCCATGTCTTTGATAGAACGTTCGCTACCCTGGCTGGTGGGGTCATCTGCAGGTTTGGGCACCTCAGATCCCCACTCAGGCAAGTCTCAGCCCTCTGCGATGTCATCACTTGCACACTGACTGCTCTCATCAGGTGCTTCAAGTTCCTTCACATGTTTGTCATGCCGTGTTAGACCTGCTGTCCCCCCCTCAAACATGGGTAGGACATCCACCACCTGCTGCATGTCTACAACTTCAGTCTCGAGCATTAGGTACCCAGATTTAGTCTCAGTGCAGTCGTTTGGGATGTCTAGGGAGTCCTCCTCCCCTCCAGGTAAGTTCGCTGGTTCATCATTGCTGTCACCAGTGGGCTGAGCAGTTTCTTCAGCTATGTCCTGCTTGGGCAATAAGTTGCCTCCCCACATGGTTTCTTCAACAACTAGGCAGCTTGCTGGTCTCAGGATTCGACCAAATTGTTTTTCGAGGTAATCCCACTTCTCCTGTGGCAATTTCAGGTGTAGCATGATGCCGAAAATGGTATCTGGAATACCACAAATGATCGTGTAGTTTACTGTCACGTTCTGTTGTGTCCACAACTGGTCAGCAGTTCGCCATACCATGACCTCATCTCATTCATCATCAGTCTGGGGTGTCCAACCCTCACCATGACCTTCAAGCTGTGCTGGATGTATGGGTCGTTTCTCTGACCCAACCAGGAACCCCATCAAGCCTTCGTCTGAAATGGCGCATAGGACCGAACTTGCATAAGTTATCCAATTCTGCCCATTGTGTGTGAGCTCAGGAAGGTAGTCCATTGGTTGTTATCCAATAGCTTTTGAGAGTAAAGACAGTAGTAGTTTGTTTGAGTAGTCTCTTGAGTTTGAGTTGACCACAAGTTGTCCTACAATAAAAATTTCCTTCCGTGCTATGTGGGGCTCATAACCTGTAGAAAAGGGCTGTAGGCAGCCTCAGTAGTGACTCAACTACTAAATTATATTGATGTACCTGTAGGCAGCTACAAGGTATCAGTAAGTAGTCTAATATGAATAATATGTAGGCTTACCCTCAGTAGTGACTCAACTACTGAGGGATTAGTACCAAAAGTGTAGTACTAAGTGCGCTCTAAGCGCTTATGTAATCACATGAAACTCGCACCAAATTAAGGTATCACACAGGGGTGATTCAATCTCCAACAAATTCGACCATTTCGCCATCCCGCAGACCCAAGAAACGCCGGAAACCGCCCTGGGACATCGCTGGCACTTACCAGAGGCAGGGGGTACCTCATCCATGGATTTGGGGTGACAATGAGCCCCTCTATGGTCAAAACGGCGGCCTTTCGATCACAGTACAAGGCTAGGAGTGCGCGCAGTACAATGCATTTCCGAAACAGGAAGTTGCCACAACACGGCGCATCAACACGACCAAACAACACTCGTTGTACACTCGGACTTGAAGCTCACTTGCAGCAGAATAAACACTCATTTTATTGAATTATTGTGTATACATTCATTTGAGTTACATTTTCTGCACTTCTACTTATCACACAGTGGAGCTTCAGGGGGTGTGTTGGAGATTGAATCACCTCTGTGCAATGTATATTTGGTGCGAGTTTTCGCTTGCTTACATAAGCACTTAGAGCACACTTAGTAGTATATTTTGGTACTGATTCCTCAGTAGTTGAGTCACTACTGAGGGTATGTCTACACATTCTTTACCAGTACTTACTTACTGATGACCTGTAGCTGCCTACAGGTACACTAATATAATTTAGTAGTTGAGTCACTACTGAGGCTGCCTACAGCCCTTTTCTACAGCATTACCATAGTTGTTGTATAGGTAATGCCACAGATGTTTGCTGCTATGTGCACACAACTGAGTTGTTGTATAGATCCTTTAGATTATGAGCCCTGCACTCTAGATAGCCTACAAAACATCTCACCTTATTTTGAAAATTCTGCTGCACTGAAGCTCTGATCTGTATGTCTACCACCATCCCTATCACCACCAACACCCTTCCAGGCAATGTCCCAAAGCTTGACATCAAGGGTGCGAACTGGGCAATCTTTTCCCTTCACTTCCAAACTGCAGTGGAAGCTAAGGAGTTGTGGTCACATTTCGATGGCACCTCCCAGTGCCCCATTGGCCCTACTGTCACCATGGCCGATGGAACTGAAACCATGTCACCTCTGGATCCTGATGAGCTTGCCAAGTGGCAGAAAAGCAAGAACATGGCAAAGCATCTACTTACCCAATGAATCCATGATTCCACTGCTCTTCAAGTCCACAGCCTCACAACCATCACAGCTATGTGGAATGAAATTGTTCACAAGTATACTGAAAAGGGAGCCTATGCTCAGATGGATCTTCAAATGAAGTTCCTGAGCATACAATGTCCCATCGATGGCAATGTCTGCCAATTCTTGGATGATCTGCATATGAAGAGAGACCAGTTAGCTGCCATCAGCATACAGATTGAAGGAAAGGATTATTGATTGACCATTATTCAATCCCTCCCTAAATACCTTGCCAGCTTCACATCTGGGCAACTTGCAACTGCTCGCCTGTATAGTCCCATGCAGACCATCAACCCTGGTATCCTCATTTTGCTCATTATCAAAGAATCTGAGCACCATAGTCATAAAGAGACCCGAAACCCATGCACTAAGCAGAAGGCTCACAATGGCAATGAAGCCTTAGCCATGACCCCTGGAAGTTTCTCTGGCCAGGGGTGAGGAAACTGGAAGGATGGTTGTCACAGAGGAAGCTCTGCAAGAGGTACCAGCTGGTGAGGTCCATGCTGGAACTGTGGATCTAGAGAACATTTTAAAAACCAATGCCCACAACCTGATAAGTCAGTGAGCCAAAGCACTAATGATGATGCTAAGAAGGACTCAGCTAATGCAGCTACCTTCGACCTCAAAGAGGAAGGAGCATTCTCCACAGTTGCTCTGAACAACCTTGACAACCTTCAAATCCCTGATCTGCTCAGCATCTCTGACAATGACAACAAAGAAAGGTTGAAATATATCCCCCCCAATGAGGATATGTTCAGTGAAATGGGAGACAGTGGAGAAAGCTCACCTCCTGATGCCAACACCTGCCCTAGCAATGTCACTGAACCACCCACAGAACTGGCCAACCTCATGCATGATGAACCAATCACCATCCCAACCATAGAACTCTATGACTCTGGCTCCACACAGCACATCTCACCCTACAAGGAACAGTTTGTATCCCTAACCAGTATCCTGCCAAGAACATTTGCAGCTGCCAACAAGCAATCCTTTAATACCACTGTGGTTGGCAATCTGATTATTGAGGTTCCAAACAGATGTGATGTTACCAAATTAACACTCACCAAAGTCTTGTATTCACCTGTGGTGGGCTACACCTTAGTGTCCATTGGATGCCTTGATCAGCTAGGATACTCCATTACTTTCGCTGACAGGACCTGTACTATTCATAGCCCAAATGATAATGTCCTTGGATGTGTGCCAAAGACCCAGGCAGGCCTTTAGCATGTCATCCATACCAGCACATGAAGAAACAAATGCAGTGACTGAAACCATCACCATTATGGAGCTTCATTGAAGATTGGGGCACATTTCACCAACCATTGCTCATCACCTGGCTGAAAATGGGCTTGTATCAGGCCTGAAGTTTGACCTGTCAAAAGATGAACCCACTTTCTGCAAAGCTTGTGTCTATGTGAAGGCCACTAGGAAACCTATCACAAAAGAACATATTGGTGAGTGTGCCACAGAGTTTGCTGCTGAAGTACACACCAATATTTGGGGACCAGCCCCCATTGAAATGCTTGGAGGGAGGCGCTGTAAAGATTGATGATAAAAGGAGTGTGGGAGGAGTCTAGAATAGACTCCAGTTGGAAGGGGGGTCCTAGTTTGACCCAGGGAGCTAGAGTTGCCTGGTAGGGAGTCAAAGAGTGGTGTGAAAAGACTGAAAAGGCGCCCTAAAACCCAAGAGAGACTCAGGAAAACATGTATAGCACATCAGGAATGGAGAAATAACATTCTGAGCCCTCAGGCTCAGAATTCAGTCTGTTTCATCTCTATAATGCGTCTATTGTTGTTTCTAAGTATGTACAGGTGCTCAAAGTACTCGCGTGGGCTTATGTAAGCCACAATGCGTCCAAACATGAAGTAAAAAGATAAAGAAAAAAAGAAAGAAAACAGACCAGTAAGTAAAAACAATGAAATAAGACAAAATACCTAGTGGAGAGGATACTCTCCCTACATCTGAGGGTGGCTTTGGATAGTGACTGTCCCTGGTCACCATGTACCAAGCTGTATCACAAAGCGAGACCAGGGATATCCTCCTCAAAACAAAACTCAAAGTCAAAACTCAAAAAAAAATGCAAACTCAAAGGGTAAAGAGACCATAAACAAACAAAAATATGAATGAGAAGGGGTACCCATGTGGCAGGAGAGGGCGCCAGAGTGGCCTCGAGGGGCAACAAGGGGACTCGAGGGGGTGGCTTTGAAGGTGAGAGCAGAGCCCTCGAAGCAGTTTCGAGGCAGGGGGAACAAACCTTTGAGCCCTCTAACAACCTACTGAGTGCACACATGACTGCTGATCCTCTCTCGAGCTATGAAGCAGGTGTGGGAGCTAAGTCACCAGCCTGCTATCCAGGACACACTGCCATGGCTGAGCCACAGTGTGCCACAAGCCTGCATAAGTGACTTGGCAAGGAAATGAGCTGCTCGAAGCAAGCTCGGGGGAGAAAGGGAGGTCCTTTGAAGTTCGAGGGGATGCCTCAAAGGGGAAACAAGGGGGGAGCTTTGTGCTCAAGTGCACCTCCCTGGGAGCATCTTCTAGAACGAGACCAAGAGTGCTCCACAGGGGTATCCCGAGAGTAAGAGACTGAACAGATAAAACCAACATATATTTCATGAAGTGAATACGACATGAGCAGGGAGGGTGTAGGGGTATGGGTGCATCTGAGGGAAGCGTCTATGTCATGATTGTGTCTCGACAGGTCTCGGAATGCGTCTCGATAGGTCTCGGAAAGCATCTCAAATACATTACAATTGCGTCTCAGTAGGTCTCCGAATGCGTCTGGAATACGTTAAGATTGCGTCATTGCATCTTGAAAGGGGAACAAAGCAGATATGTCTAGAACACATTACGATTGCATCTGGAAAGGGGAATGAAGTGGATATGTCTGGAATATGATATAATTGTGTCTGGAGCTTGTTATGATTGCGTCTCGTCTGGGGAACAAAGCAGGTGCATCTGGAATACGATACAATTGCATCTCGAGAGGGGAACAAAGCAGATATGTCTGGGATACGATACCATTGCATCTTGAAAGGGGAATGAAACAGATACATCTAGAACATGTTACGATTGCATCTGGAACACGATATGAACAACAAGGGTGCGTCTCAAACACATTACAACTGTGTCTTGGAGGGTCTCAGAATGCATCTCGAATATGTTACGAATGAAGCAAATGCATCTAACGAAGCATCTATGTCACAAACATGTCTCGAAAGGGTCTTGGAATGCAGCTGGGATCTCAAAGCTGCTGGTGGGGTCTCGACAGGGCTTCGACTGACTCTAGGACGATGGGAAACAGTTCCCTACAGCTCGAGAGGGAGCTAAAACGTGAGGGAGAGTGCCAGGGAGCATAAGCTGTGGCAGGGGAGGACGGCAGCACACTGGGGAGGAACCACTCGACGGAATGCTACAAAACTTCGGGAGATGGTAGAGGCGGGCGAGGAGAGCTGGGAGAACGAAGAAACATGGGAAACGGTGCACCCAGTCCCGAGTTATTCCAATTTTCGTCCTACAGGGCCTTCTCCACAAAAATAAGAATATCTCCAGAAGTACTGAAGCGGACGCGACGAAACAGACACCGTTCGAAAGGTCTCGTCGAGTGGAATCAGGATCCTGAAATGCGAGAGGTCCGGCGCGTCTGGTCACGAGATATCGCGTGCATGAGCTCGAAGGTAGGAGGACAGCAGTGTGTTGGCAAGGAACTGGGCAGAGTACTACAAAACTCCAGGACATTGTAGAGGGCATCTAGGGGTGCCGGGAGACCAAAGAAACGAGAGGACCGGCGCACCAATTCCCGAGCTATGCCAAAAACTGCCCTACAGAGCCTTCCTCCACAAAATGGGCAATATCTCCAGAACTACTGAAGCGGACGCGACGAAAAAGCCCTCGTTCGAAAGGTCTCGTCGAGTAGGATCAGAATCCCGAAAAGCGAGAGGTCCAGCACGTCGGTTCTCGAGAAAACGCATGTACAAGCTCGGGGTAGGGGGAGAAGTAGGGATACCAAGCAAAACAGCCCCCTCGCGGTGGGCTCCAGATGTAAAGATTGATGATAAAAGGAGTGTGGGAGGAGTCTAGAATAGCGTCCAGTTGGAAGGGGGGTCCTAGTTCAACCCAGGGAGCTAGAGTTGCCTGGTAGGGAGTCAAAGAGTGGTGTGAAAAGACTGAAAACGCGCCCTAAAACCCAAGAGAGACTCAGGAAAATATGTATAGCACATCAGGAATGGAGAAATAACATTCTGAGCCCTCAGGCTCAGAATTCGGTCTGTTTCATCTCTATAATGCGTCTATTGTTGATTCTAAGTATGTACAGGTGCTCGAAGTACTCGCACGGGCTTATGTAAGCCACAACGCGTCCAAACACGAAGTAAAAAGATAAAGAAAAAAAGAAAGAAAACAGACCAGTAAGTAAAAACAATGAAATAAGACAAAATACCTAGTGGAGAGGATACTCTCCCTACAGCGCTACTATGTTACATTCACAGATGATAAAACTTGTCTCACATACAGCAAGCAACAAAAATGTTGCAATGTTTGCAACATTTTGATTGTGTGTAAGTGTAACGAATCGCAGCTCGTAACGCCTCGGAATATACCTCTTCACTTTGCCTCAGAATTTACTTAGTTTACACTCCTGTTACTATTTCCTTCTTTCTCTTTATTCTCTCTTTTTAGATACTCATTTGTCTCCCACCGCACTCTGAACGTATATAAGCCCTTAGTACTTGATGTATTCTCTAGAGTTGTTCTCAAACAGAGACCTTGGACAGTTCTATCGCGAGCCCTCTAAGCCTCACCTCTGCCGAGAATCGACTACCATGTGGCTGAAAACTACCCTTTCCGTCACATATTTTGAACTGCCTTTAAACTCTCTGCTTACTCTTTAAAACCGAACACGACGTTGACGTTGCCCGCTCGTTACTGGCTTGATCACCTGGTGCGTAGTCGCTTCGCCAAACCTGTTACTGATGTCTTCTTCTCCGTTCAACCCCAAAGCAATTAACAAAGAGATACGGCACCGTTTCTGGTCCTTCAAGCCAGAACAAGGCTGCCCTATCCAATTTGGTGGGATTACTGGAATCAACCATGACGTAGACACACCTACTGAGTCAGTTGACCCACCCGCTCATGAACCCTCTGGATTCATTAGGACACAGGGCGATGTCCTATTAGGCCGCGCCGACCTTGGAAACCCCAAGGAAAGCATGAATGACACACTGAAAGATGCGGTCGAGCAGCCGGTCCATGAGCTCGGGAGCACGCCACGCGGCTGTGCCCCAGACCCCCCAGTATTGACTGGAGAGGACATTGATGCACATGCAGGAACAGGCGAGGGCTTCGAGAAACCACGCTTGCCCACGAGAAGTACTGTATCAATAATAAGAATGTCAGTACTACTAGACCAGAATCGCTGGCCTGCATGGATGCGCGACGAACCTGAAATAGATCTGAAGTCTGAGGATAGGAATAATTTCAGCCCTAAGCTACTATGGTCAGACCTAGTACAGAATGAGGAAGAGTTACGGAACTCTGTTCTGCAGTGGTATGGAATACCTAGCGTGAATATCCCCAAGAAAGATAAGACTTTGAGTAAACTGGCTTCAGAAAGAAGCACACCGAGATGCTCGACAGTGCTGAAGCAGTGATCCGCCAGCAACAGGCCATAATCAAGTCCTTAAAGTGACAGAGGAAGCGCGAGTCTGTAAAGCCAGAACCTTCGGGACTCAACGCCGAGCAGAAACAATGCTTGAGAGAAATAGTCATCGACTCAGGTGTGCTTGAAACTAAGATTTTCAACGAGACACAAGAGGAACCTACTGCTAACGCTAAGCTGGGTTCCAAAGCTGTAAAGCCGTCAGAACTGCTGAATCACGAGAAGATTGCAAAGCTGCACTGTCAGAAGAATAAAGAAAACCTGAATAAGGAAACTCACATTGCCCAACCGTCGTCTGTATTCCCACGTGAGAGCACTGTACTTCGTGCGATGCATGGGGACCCCAGTGATAGCAGTAGCTCTTCGAGCTCAGACGACACGGAACGGGGACGATGCAGACCTAACGGTAACCCACCACATTGACAACCCATTGCACCGAGTGACTCATCAGACTCTAATGACGATGAATCGTCGTCGTCATCTGAAGGCGATTTCTCGTTTGGATCAGACTTCCTAGATGAAGAACCCTCGTCAATACTCACTGATGACTCGGACCACACTAAGGCCCGTAAATGCGAGAAGAAACGCCGCTATCATGCTAAGTTAAACAAATTGAAATATCAGCAGTCTTTCTTGAAAGAAGATCCACCGTTCACTTACCGAGGCAAAATACAAGTTGGCTTGTTTAAGAAATGGTGTTGCAAGTTGCGCGACTGGGTAAAACGAGCCCGTCTAGACCAAAAGAAGAGTATCAGGGTCGCAGGAAAGTATCTTGATGGACGTGCCTACCGATTCTACGAATGAAACGTTCTTGACCTCAAAAAGAAATATAACCTGTCCACATTTTTCGAGGAACTTTTGACTACGTGTTTCCCACGGACTTCCGAATGCAACAACGCAATAAATTCGATGCGTGCTGCCAAGATGGACACTCCGTGTTAGACTTCCTCAGGAAGCTTCAAGAAATCGCCAACACTGTAGGAGATATCAGCGACAAGGACATTGTCTTAGCATTCTGGAGACGATGCCAACCTTATTTACGTGCAGAACTCACCAGATACGGTTACGATGCAACCACCAT
>JANFAE010000602.1:0-54238 GCA_024613145.1 Pisolithus marmoratus | reverse complement strand
CTGTGGAGTGCACCTCGGGACCAATAGTGGTCAGGTCAGTTGGTGGAATATTGCAACGACCTGATGTAAGTCACTAACAAGTCATGGAGTTGCATGATATATCACAATTTGATTATCTAGAACCATACATATGTACTTACGTGGGTCCGTGCCACTGCCATCTCAATGGTGATTAAAATGGAGTATAGTATGGATAGTACCAAAGAGGAAATCAAGTAGGACCCCGGGTGGTCTGCTAGCAGTACCACTTACCACCTCTCGTCTCCATATCACTTTCAATGAGCATAACAGTCATGTTCCGTATCGCCACCTTGAATAGACACTGATGCGGACAGCGTCGTGCATGGCTTGCAAGATAGTAGGTGGTTGCAACTTTCTCGAGTTTTTTGTTCCCAACCTCCAACGTTGGCACAGCTCTCATGGAATCGTCGGATTCCCAACTGCCTGCCCCCTTTAGTGGCAGAATCCTTGATCCACTGCTCACTTCGGCGCCATTATTTTTGAACCTGCAGGTGCCTTCCGGTCTTACCAGATTGCTTCCAGGATGCTATGCCAAGGGTGAAAACGCGTTGCGAAGAGTACCCATTATGGACGAACTTTGCGCTCGTCCGTTTTATTCTACCATTCCCCATACCGCCATTCGTGTGTCGCATGACAGAGCATTGTGCACTTGTGCACAATTGTGATCAAACTGCTCGGGGCATCTCGCGTCATCTTGGTAAGTTGGACAGCTTGTGCGACAGTTGACAATTCGGCTCCAATGATGCCATGAGTCCGATCAGCGCAGTTCTATTTTGCATACACGATATGAGGGTTGGACGTTGGTAAGTTGGGGGCTTAATCGGAAACTGCATTTACACGTAAGTTCGTTGACACGTTGTCAGAAGACTTTGGACGTGTACAGGAATACTACTGCGGAAAGACTGGCATTACTTAAATTTCTCAACGAATGGAGAGGAAAGCGCCATGACAACACGATGATTTTGGTTATGCATTAATCAGGTGGAATGGCTATGGCTATTTCTTCCAAGCTCCTGGCTTTTTTTAGAATTGGACTTGGAGGTTATCTTGCAGGCACTGCAGACGAGTTCGGATGGCCTAGAGAATAGAACTGATGTGATGGCGACGACAATAATTAATGCAGTCGGTGCGTGCGCGGCCTGCACTCTGCTTCGTCTTTGTTTCGCAGAGGTGAGTTTTCTTCGGGAGGTACAGTATCTCGGTCGTGCAAGCCACGCCGATATCATACCACACGCCACTCATTTCTTACGTTCAATCAGTCGCGTAAAAAGCTAGTTGATATCAGACAGGAGGTATGTGCCACCGTTCCTGTAAAGTTATATTGTATCTTAATTATACATACCAGCATTTGGGGTTTGTTGCTCTCGTGCCGTCCATCCGATCATCCATCATCTTGGAGCTGAACACAGCTCTCGGCATTATTAAACATGAGAGCCTTGGAGACCTTGGACGCGGCGGTGCGTCAGTTGTAGGATGATGATGAACAGTCTCAACGGTATCATGGTCTCTGCTCCCAGTATCACCTCCATTGCCAGCGAGATGCTTTTGCGGATGGCCTCAGTGTGATGCGGAACGTATGACATCATCGTTCCGTTGATACAGGGCACTATGATAATTTCTCGTTCCCTTCATTCCTCCGCAGTCAGCCAAGGAGCCCATTGGCTTAGTGTCCGACGCCTACGGATCAATGGTATTGTTCGTCTGGCAGGCACAAGTTTCCCGTGTACCCCGAGAGGACATTCGTTCGTCCATGTTCCATTTGACGGGACACTGCACGAGCCACGCACGATGAATTGGAATCGATCAGCCAAACCACGACGGCCCTGGTATAAAATCAGCAGAGTACATGATGGATTGCTTCTGTACTCCAACTGTTAAATTCCCCCGACGACTGGACAAGTTGGGCCACCAGTGAGCGAGATTTTAGAGAGTTGGGCGTCGCGCTATCCATCCTCAGGGGTATTGCCGTTTGGCGCAACCTCCTGACCATTGTATCTTTTCCTTAACGTCATTGTGGGGGTCGTCCGCTTCTCTGGCATTGACCGTGACTAACTAAAGAAACAGACAAGAAACGAAAGTTGGGAAGACAACAAGCGAAAAGCTCAGGATACGGTACTGATAAGAATTTTATTCCGTTACCACGATGTGAAAACGGGTTGTTCCACTTTCACACTCTGAAACTGTGGTTCATATGAAGGCTACCACTGCAAATGTGGAAGATCATCCAGACGAATACAGGCTCACGGATATTGCAAGGATTGCTCCGTTGTAAGCAGAGATGGCAATTCTATCATGAACACAGAGTCTGGGGTCGCACATCGTGTCCTGCATGAGAAGGACCACCCTAATGCAAGTGTTTTCCAATACGACTTAGTAGTACTCGGTCAGTTACCTTTGCAAGACACGTGTACAACGAGTTGTGGTGATGTGGAGTGGATGCCATTCGCCAACATGCCCTCAATACTTCTGGGATCCTGCATAACATTTGCATTGATGATCATGATGGCACTAGGATACATAGCAAAGGCATATGAAAGGCGTAGACTCCAAACGCTCACTAGATAGATACACGATGAGTTAAAAGAACGAGTATGACGCGAAACAGACGCACGAAAGTAAGGGCAGCACCCTTGGTCTTCTTCTCACCACCAAGCTCGAAGCTGGACGAGTATTAAGAGGATGTGCATTACAATGAAAGAACCAACACGTACTGTTTGCAGCGCTTCAATGATAGTTGCATCTTGTACTTGCACACGGTGCACTCTAATCTCAGGACGACCTTCTTGGTGGTTTTGGCCTACACGTCGGTGAGCGACATTCCCCCTGCATCCAGCGCACGAACTCGCCTTTTTGTGGAACACAGGCTTCGTCTGACCACCATAACCTGATTGCTTACGGTCGTAACGACGCTTTCCCTGTGCAAAGAGCGAATCTTTGCCCTTTTTGTACTGGGTGACCTTGTGTGGGCTGCACCACGAATGAGATCTCGTATGATAGCCTGAAATGCGACTACGTACGTGTGCTTCTTGCACGTCTTTCCCTTGCAGTCTACGCTGTTCTAAGGACATCACCATCACGTCTATGCAACATCACTCACATGTCCGTCGAGTCCTGTTTAGGCCCCCTCGTTAGCTACTCTACGTAGGGATGGGCTCACTGTTGTCACTCACTTGGGAATGTTCACCATCGTGGGTCGTCGTCGTCGGCGTCGGCGGGTGACTGGATATGCAGGTCGTCGATGTTTACCTAACACGGTAATGTGTTGATAACTGTACAGGTCATCGAATAAGGTTCAAACTCAGGTGGATCTCCGCATCGGCATTGCGGCGTCGTTTTACCCCTGTCTTGTCTTTCGTGTCGCTTTGGAGAGGAACGCTAGTAACGGTCATGCTCAGTGTCGCTTCGCTCGTCGCACTGCATGTCACATCCTGTCTTGCATGGTCGTGGTCAAATCCACTACGTGACACTGAAGCACTCGATGGCTATGCGGACAGCGTCGCACACGACTTGCAAGATGGTACGTGTTCGCAACCTCCACGAGTTTATGCGGAAACTTCAATAGGTATAGCCCTCGGGGAGCTGTCAGATCCAGAACTTGCTACCATCTTTAGTGGAAAAAGTATCGATCCACGCTGCTCGCCGCTGCACTTATAACCTTTGAGACACCTGCAGATGCGCTCGGGTCGTACCACCGGAAAGCAGATTGCTTCCAGGATGCTATGGCGAGGGTCAAAACGCGTTGCGAAGAGTCCCACATGGACGAACAAGAACGCATACAAGGTATCGTACGCCTCTCATTCCACATGGTATCTTCAACGCGCCGCATATAAGCCGCTATTTCCATGACCCTGTGCGAACTGGCCACAGCTCGTCACTATGCGCCACCCATGGAGTGTGCGGCGTTTTCCAAGGGACAGCAGAGGACCCTGTCTGGTCACGCTCAAGCAGCATGTGTGGAGTACACACTAGTCTCTTCCCATCATTCACCACAGCCCCACTCATGTGTCGCATGACAGAGCATTGTCCAGGAGTGCACAGTTCTGGTCAAGCTACTCGGGGTATCTCCGTGAAGTTCGTGAGTTGGACGGCTTGTGCGACAATTAACATTTTCCGTTCCAATGATGGTGGCCGTTCAGCGCAGCTCTGTTTTGCATTCAGACGATGGTTAGACGTTGGTAAGTTAGGGTTCGATCAGAAACCACATTTACACGTGAGCTGGTTGACACGTTGTCGAAAGACGTTGCAAAGGACGTGTACAGGAATATTACTGCGGAAAAAGTATCACTACTTAAGTTTCTCAAGGAAAGGGAGAGAAACGCCATGGCAACACAACAATTTTGGATGCGTACTAATCAGGTAGAACCGCTAGTAATTCTTGCGAGTTCTCGCCTTTTACCAGAATAGGATTTGGAGGTTATCGTGCAGGCACTGCAGAGGGCTTCGAATGGCCTGCAGGACAGATCAGATTTGATGGCGACAACGATTAATGGGAACGTGGAGTCGGTGCGTACTGGCACGGTCTAGACAAATGCGTTCTACTTATCCTGTTTAGTTCTTCGCAGGGCTGAAAGTTTCTCTTCAGGAGTTACAGGATCTCGGTCGTGCCAGTCACGCCGAGACCATAACAGAGGTACTTCGGTTGCCACACACCACTCATTTCTTATGATCATCAGTTGCATAGGATGCTGGTTGACATCCGACGGGAGGTATGTGCCACACTAACCATTCCTGTGAAGGTCTGGTATTTTAGTCCTACTAGCATTCGGAAGAGTTCATTGCCCTCGTGCCGTCCATCCGATCATCCATCAGTCGCGGAGCTGAACACAGCTCTCAGCATTATCAAACATGAGAGCCTCAGGAACCTGGACGTGGCGGTGCGTCAATTGTTGGCGGTGTCTTCAACGACTATCATGGTCTCCGCATTTCCAGGATCACGTTCATTCCCAACTAGATAGCCTCGCGGGTGGCCTTGGTATGATGCAAAACGTATGATATCGTCGTTCCGTTTATATAGGGGATCATGATTGACCTTTTCGCTGCCTTCGTCGCGACGACACTCGTCCGCAGTCGGTCCAGGAGCTCGTTGGCCTAGTATCGGACGCTTATGGATCAATGGAACTGTTCGTCTCGCAGGCCAAAGCTACCCGTGTACTCCAAGAGGACGTTCATTTGTCTATGTTGCATTTGGCGGACGCTGTACACCAACTTGCCCAAACGACGCACGATGAACTGGAATCGATCAACCAAACCGCGACGGTACTGATGCAAAATCTGCACAGAGGACATGATAAGGATTGGTGGAGACCTGTGCTCTTCTCTGCTCTCCGACTTTTCTTCCGTGGTTCGTCGTTGCGCCCTCCATTCTGCTCTTCTAAGAAGCTCGCCTTCTTAGGGATATTCCCGATTGGCACGACAACGTCCTGGCCACTTGATCTATTCTTTAACGTTATCGACTGTGTTTGGCGAGTTCTCTGCTTCTCTGTTTCTATGTTTACGGTAAACACACCCTACCCTACGCCCGGGAAAGCGCCAGCCTAAGCAGTGACCCTCTACCCAGAGCGCTTTGTTTCTGGCCAACGCCAGACGCTGGTTTACTTACCGTCCCAAGTTAGCGGACGTGACGCGTAGGGACGCGGATATCGATGTGGACATCAAACCCCACATGGTAAAGTTGACTCCCGACCCGCGAGTCTCACAACGCTCGTTTCGACCTCGATACTCTCGGATACCGGATCGGCTTTGTAAAGCGATCGACTATACGGCACGGTGATGGGGTGGCGGGTAATTAGATTTTGCCCACTGCCCAGGCAGCCAGCCTATGGTGGCGTCGCGAAATTCCCTGTTTGTTAGTGTGTTTACCTTACACCGTAATCGGATTGCATTCGTCAGTGCTTGGTGAAATGGAGTGGTCGACCTGTTATTTCAAGTGGTATTGGAGTGATCTCCCGTCGGCAGATTGGGTTAGTGGTCCGTGCGAGGACCCTAAGATTGGTATTAGGGGGAATTTACATATATCTGGATCCGACTAATCAAATCTGTCTGTCACACTTGACTTGTTCTCCCACTCTCTGACTCGTCATGCCAAATATGCTCCCACCTCAGCGCCCTCCAAAAGACAGAACCCTCAACAAACCTTTGCCTGCGACGACGATGATAACAGTGCTTCGAGTGTTCCATTAAGACCTCCTGGTCTCCCTGCAAAGCCAGCACGTAATGTTGCAGCGCCTACCAATCCCACGGTACATCAGACCGTGTCGCCACCACCCATCCAGCAGTCCCAATCGTCCTCTTCGTCCTCCAGTGATAGCGCTATTGTTAAGATTCCCCGTGCGGTGCCATCATTAGCTGCTCGCACGAAGGGTAATCGGGGAAAGCATGACAGGTTTGTTAAGGTACACGCCGCGCGTATCGCTATTTGTTATTGAGGAGCTAACTTGATGTACAGAAGCACCAAACCATGCTACAGCTGCAGAACAATGATACCGTACATCTGGATTATTCGGCTTTCGAGCGATACAACTTTTCGGTGCGCAACTACACTCCCTCCCCCGAACCAACGTCGATCCGCGTCAAAGTGCCCCTGCCCCCACCTCCGCCTCTTCCGTCTTCTTCCGCGAAGACATCATCGTTACCTCGTGTTCAACCCCATTCGGCGCTCCCTCCCAAACCGGAACAGCAAGTGCCACCCCGCCATCGGCAGCCGGAGACCTGTATAAAGTGGCTGATGGGCAGGTGTGACATGTCACCTTGTCGATACTTGCACGGAGGCCAACCCGGGTCGTGTCTGGATTGGCTAACGACGGGAACATGCAGAAAAGCCGTCTGCCCATTCCAACACGCGCAGCCGACCACCCCTTGCTTGGCTTGGTTGAAAGGCTCATGCAACAAATCCCCCTGCCCATTTTTGCACGAACAGCGAGCTGCAATTGATGTGGACGCGTCAAAGGATGCATGCAAGGGATCTTCCCCATTTTCGCACGAGAAGTCTCCGAGCTCTCTCGATTCATCCAAGACTGATCCGAGTCCGCTCCCACTTGACGAAGAGAGGAAAGCTTCACATCCCGCCGATCGGTTGGTGGAGGGGAGGTGTGACATATCACCAGGTCGAAACTTGCACGGAGGCCAACGCGGGTCGTGTTTGGATTGGCTAACGACGGGCATATGCAGAAAACCCGTCTGCCCATTCCAACACGCGCAACCGACTACCCCTTGCTTGGATCGATTGAAAGGTTCCTGCCACAGATCTCCCTGCCCATTTTTGCACGATGTGGATGTGCCAAAGGGTGCGTGCAAGGGATCTTCTTCCCCATTTTCGCACGAGAAGTCTCCGAGTTCCTCGATTCATCCAAGACTGATCCGAGTCCGTTCCCACTTGAGGAGGATAGGAAAGCTTCACATCCCGCCGAGCGGTTGGTGCAGAACAGGTGTGACATATCACCATGTCGAAACTTGCACGGAGGACCAATCCGGGTTGTCTTTGGAGGTAACGACGGGCATATGCAGAAAACCTGTCTACCCATCCCAACACGCGCAACCGACCACCCCTTGCTTGGATTGGTTGACTGGCTCCTGCCACAGATCTCCCTGCCCATTTTTCCACGTGCGGCGACCTGCGATTGATGTGGACGTATCAGAGGGTGCGTGCAAGGGATCTTCTCCATTTTCGCACGAGAAGTCTCCGAGTTCCCTCCCTTCGTCCAAGACTGATCCGAGTCCGTTCCCACATGAGGTGGAGAGGAAAGTTTCACATCCCACCGATCGGTTGGTGGATCGTAGTACCCTACCCTGTCGCCCACCCTTACACGACCAGTGGCTTCCAACGTGCATGGATTGGATAAGGGGTGTATGTAGACGATCTCCTTGCCCGAACTTACACAGCAGGCAACCCGAGACCTGTGCCAAATGGCGGCAGGATATATGCCAGAGGCCTTATTGTCTTTATGTACATGACAGAAATGTCATTTGCCCAGATTGGCTGAAGGGACGGTGTACCAAAGCCATCTGTCGTCATGCTCATAAAGTAGGTCTCGTTGAGAATCGTGCATATACGAGTGTTGATTCCTGGGTTGTCTACTAGAGACCTCCTAGCGGGCCATCGGACATAGAGAGGAACAAGCAAGCACTGAGCAAGCCAACCCCATCTCTGAATGACAAACAATTAGCATCGATGAAAGAGAAACAGACGATGACCGGTAACCGGACAGAGTCACAACGTCCTCCCGAACCTCTTTTCAGCACGATGGTTGCTGACCACATCAAGGTCAGATTGGACAGAGGCTTTGAGGTCCGAGATGTAGTCACTGGCTTTGAGAGCCGTTGGATTCACCTAGGAAACGTCAAGCCTGGCGTATCATCAGATGCCTATTCGGAAATTGCTATCACAGTATGGTCAGGTGGATGCGCCCTCGGTCCCAGATTCTACTACGAGGAAGTCGTTGACCGTTAGAGCACAATTTTCGACCCCCGCCGAGGCCATGAAGGCTGCTACGGCCCTACATGGGCAAGAGTTCTACGGGCAGAACTTGACAGCAAAAGTTTCCATCAACAATTTCAACAAGGGAAATATGGTCGTCACTGACTACCGACGTCTGTGTAACGTGGCAGGCACCTCACCGTACGGGCTACGCTGGTTACGCCACCCTCACAGGTGCGCGGGCTGTCTTGGACTCCGTTGCCGATACCCAGATAAAAGACAACATTGTAACCGCTGACTTATACGACGGGCTTCCTGCTGTTGGCGCATACAACGTCATATTCCAATACTTACCGGCTGAGACAACAGAAAAAGATATTCGAAAATTGGGAGGGGATGTGGAGTCGATTATGTTGGAGCGTGCCAATTATACATCCATCGAGCGTGCGCTGCAGACGCTACACTCAATACTAGAGAACCATGGAACGGTCATCAGTTTCGATCACCTCCCGCCTCCCTACAGGGGTGGATTGGTCAAGGTCTGGGTTCGGTTCTCGAGTCATGCAGAGGCCGCTCATGCCCAAGAGTCCCTTGATGGCAGAAGCTTCGCATTCCTGGGTCGCACATCCATCTCCGTGCGTCACGTCCTCAGTATGTCATACACTCTCCCATTCTCCGTATATCGCAAGTTGCGGGATGACCTGGTGTGGTTGCGCCAGTCGTGGTGGCAAAGATACGGTCCCGGTATTACATTGAGCGAGAAGGGAGATATCAATGGCATGGCGGATGGTCCAGTGTTCATCAGAGTCTCTTGCGAAGACTCCCTTCTTCTTAGCCATCTGAAATACCAGTTTGAACAACTCCTGCGCGGGGACACTGTCATGTTCGACAAGAAGCCCATCTGGGACGACTTCCTGACTAGCCCTGCCGGTTTATCGTTCATCCAACAGCTGCAAACGCGGTATCCCGGTGTCGAAATTCAACTTCGCCGCCAGAGTCGTTTCGTAGCTGTAATGGGATCGATCACTCGGCGCCACCTTGTGAAGCAGGAAATCGTCCGCAAGATTGTAGAGGTCAAATCGCAACAGCTGTGGGATATACCGCTCCCTGGCCGAGCGCTTGGTTTGTTCCTTAGCGAAGACCTAACCAGACTGCAAGAAACCTTTGGTCCGGAGAATTGTTACCTCAATTATACCAAGCGCGCTCTTATCGTCCGCGGAAACGAACAAGCTTTCCGTGTTGCCTGCAAGTCAGTACAAGATGTCCAAAGCCGACAAGAAGCGGAATCCAGCCAGTCAGATGCTATATGTCCCGTCTGCTTTAACGACCCGGTCCTACCTACCTTTCTCCCATGTGGTCACCAGTGGTGCAGAGGTTGTCTCACTGGATATCTGGTATCAGCTGTCGACAACAAAACGTTCCCACTTAACTGCCTCGGTAACGATGCGTGCTGCAAGGAGCGCATCCCACTCAGCCTCGCACGGGAACTTCTTACTGCGCCCGAGTTCGACGCCGTCGTCGAAGCGGCATTCTGGACACACGTGCACAGTCGACCCGACGAATTCCATCACTGCCCGGTTCCGGATTGCATCCAAATCTATCGTTCTGCGCCACGGAACACTATCCTTCAGTGCCCGTCGTGTCTCACTCACATATGCCCCGCGTGTCACATAGAGTACCATGACGGTATGACATGTGAGGAGCGTGATGAAGCAGAGGATAAATTGTTCTGGCAATGGCGGT
Source organism: Pisolithus marmoratus (assembly GCA_024613145.1). NCBI lineage: Eukaryota > Fungi > Basidiomycota > Agaricomycetes > Boletales > Pisolithaceae > Pisolithus > Pisolithus marmoratus. Next base: position 44,061 of record JANFAE010000602.1, on the reverse strand, counting down.
CGGACAACGACGTCAAGGACTGTCCTGTGTGCAGAGTTCCGATCGAGCGCAGCGAGGGATGCAACCATATGACATGTACTCGGTGTCAGTCACATATCTGTTGGGAGTGTCTTGCGGTGTTCCCGAGAGGTGAAGGTATATACGATCACATGCGTCACAAACATGGTGGCATCGGCCTCTGATTGATTACTCACTGTTATCTTGTGTTCTTTTTTTTTCTGTTTCTTTCACTGTTTCATACTACGAGCCTTTTAGTTTCACGTGTGATTCCGTCCTTTGTACAGCATTACTTTGTTCGGATAGGTATTGCTTCATGTGTATTTATGCATTACTTTATACACAATCACATTCTGGGATCCTTCCCCTCCTATCCTCTCCCCGCGTGACCTACTTGTCACTTCTCGTACGTGGCCACGCGTGTATCAATTGTTTAAATAGAGCATATAAATGGCCAACTCCATCTACCCTCATCGCAAACGCTCATATCCATGTCAAACTAAATATATTTGTAAACCACAAACTTAGGTCAAAAAAGGTCAGCGCGGTGCAACACCGTAGTATATCTCGAACTCACGCTATCATAAGGTTGGGCCGGCGGCCGTCCGCGCTGCGGCAGCGAAGCAGGCAGCTCCTCATGATCTCCCACTGGAACAAACACCCCACGATGGTCCTGATACCCTTGCCTCTCATCTGGATAATCCCGTAGCTCGGGAGGATACGCACGATTTGGTGGCGCGTAAACGACATACGAGTTTGACGTGAGGTGGTCACCGCGTTTGTTCCAGTACCCGAGACGCACCTTGCGCGTCCAACCTGTTGGTGGGGCTTCGTGTGCTGGAGGCTGTGAACTAGATCGATCCATCGGTGGAGCTGGGAGTGGGTTCTCACGTCTGCTGCTGGAGTAAGGCGATGGGCGTCTGTCACGGTGCTGCGGGGACGGGTCATCTGGAGTGCGTGGGGAGGGTCCACCGGAATGGGATGATGACCGACGGGAATCATGATGATGCCGCGGGGAGGGATCAGGCGAGGGTCTACTAGAATATGGAGACCGACGGAGGTGATCATGTTGCCGTGGTTCCGGCGGTGAATGTCCGGGGCCGTAGGATGACTGGCTGTGCCGTGCACGTGGAGAACGATTGGGAGACGGATCATTCGAGTACGGAGACCGCCTGCTTCCTGCGTGAGGCCACGAATCACGTGATGTTTCGTCTGGTGTAGTCGGTTCAGCCAGAGGTCCCATGTATTGCTCTCCGCTGGAGGTGGAAGAGATGGTTTCGGGTATCGTAGTCAAGTTCGGCCCGACGGACGGCTCAGTGCGGCTACGCACTAAGGGACCTGTGCTTCTAGACGAGTGAGGCGCCGAAGAGACAGGGGGCAATGCACCGGAAATGTCTTCTGCCAAGTTTGAGTATGGATCACGAGATGCAGCCGTTGGCATGGATGAGTGCCTCGTCAGAGGTTGTGCAGAGAGAGCACCTCGCCCCTGATTTGAACCGGACGTGGGGCCACGTCTGGAAGGAGATTGAGATGCGTGTCTTCTCCCGTTTGAGCTGGGATGGGGTGGTGGGTAGTGGGTCGGCGTTCGCACATTACCAGCTGAAGATGTGGTTTGGGGCTCTGCCCAAGAGGAATAGGACTCTGGTTCTTGAGAGTACACCGGTGGTTGCGGAGCACGCCCATTGGCTGTGCTTGACCCGGAAGTGGTTGTAGTTACCGGAGCCGGGTACTGGCTTCCATGTGAATTCGGGCGACCATCGCTGAACGGCTCTCCGCGGATCAATGTTGAGTGGTGGGAAGAAGAGGATGGTCCGGTCGACGAAGATCGCTGGTGGCTAGATGACCTGCGGGCAGGTTCGGATGAATGTCTTACTGGAGTGGTTGTGTGATGAGTCTCGTGAGGGGTACCGTCAGAGCGATAGATATAGTCTCCTCGCAATGGAGTGCCTCTGTCGGGTGTTTGATGGTACGGATGAGAAGCGGTAGTGGGGCGGACGGGGGTACTACTGGCAGTCGCATGATCAAATGACCGAGTGCTCGGCGTATCATATGAAGCTGCCCTTCTGTCGGTATTGCTGGCAAGATCTCGCGCGGGTGTTGATGTAGAGCGTCCATGACTACCTGATGATGATGATTGACCTTCGCGACGAAGATCGAAGGTGCGCTCTGGGCGGGTACGGTCCCCGCTGTCGGGTAGCAGACTGGGTGGACTCCATATCCAGGGTGTATGAGGCTCATCGTCATCTTGGTCCTCTTTTTTCTTTCTACAGATGTGATTTTGTTAGCGCATCATAACATGGCGACAAAAGGAGAAAAAAAATCACGGAGTGATAAATTAAAGGCGTCAATCGACGCACCTCTTTACCATACCTTCCAATCCCAAGCCGTTGTCAGTGAGTTCCGTTCTCCAATAACTCGGTGAGGCCGGACGGGGAACACGTTTGTAAGGGTTGAAATTGGGGGGCATGCCCCATCCCATTCCGGGTGCCCATGGCTGTTGTGGGTTTTGCATGTGTGGGTTGTATTGCCAGGAGCCAGCATGCCAGCGCGGAGGTGCACCGTGAGGCATCGGAGGCGGGCCTGGATACCCAGGGGGAAGCCAACAGCAGGGGGCCAACTACCGGTCCAACCTGCAGGGTGGCAGAATGGGGCGGTTGAGCTTGCTGTTGCATCAGCTGCGGGTTCGGATGCCATCCCTGTGCAGGCGGCAGGCTGTGAGGACATGGCAGAGTCGCTGCGGTGAGAGCGACGAAAAAGCGACACCATAAGAGAGACGATCGAGGATGCGAAGGAGTCTTAGGATTACCTGGCAAGGCGAGCTCGCCACTGGCTAAGGCGGCTAGCAGTGACAGGTGCGATGAGGGTCTTGGGATTCTCTGGGCAGTTGTCGTGGATGCTTGAGAAGTATTAATACGTTTCCCCTCCAATTGTGGAGGAAGAATAGCAGCGGTTGCACCCGTTAGTATTACCGATGACCAGACAGATACCCGAGCAGCGCTGGCTCCAGGAAATGGAACGGATATACTAACGTGTACACACCCCCTCCACGGCAAATCCAGCTGTACAGCCAAGACGACCATCCTTATATAAACCACCACAAACTGGCATGACATGACAATTATATCACTTCAGGAAATGTCAAAGGGTGACCGTCTCCACAGCTCGGATTGATCCTGTATATGACAATTAGAACGGGGCTCTCACGCCAGAGGCAACACAATACGGTGTTCCTTGGTTGGATTCTAGGTTCCAAGTAGCGCTTTGGAAGCGTCAAACAAAGGGCGCAAAAGGATGCTTCGCCCAGGAACCACCTCTGGTGGGCGGCCTTCTCTCGAAGCCTGGCTCTCCGCATCCTCCGTCCGAAGTCCCAAGTCTCCCTGATGATGGCCTCGAGCGAATACTACCACAATGCATCTCACAAGGAATTCCTGTGAAGGAATTACAGCGGTGGGAACAAACTTCCATATATGTCGCTGTCATGCACGATGTTTAGGGCAGGCACATTCGTGGAGGCCTTGAGGTTCCCTAATCGCCAGTGCTTTGCCGTAAAGGTTTCCTTGATATCTCAACTACGATGGGAGCCGGCCACTACTCAGCTCTGTCCCAGCCAGCCCTCGAAATGAGCGAACTCGTCTGCAAGACTCTCGACCACGATGCCACCGACATCCTCATCGACAAGTGGCTCGAACACCGCAACGACGCGTACTGGGAATGGTTCCAGAACATAAGACAGCGAAAGCACGCCGCAAACACTCTAAAACGCCAGGTCATCGCTTGGAACAAGGGCGATTTTGTCCCAGAGAACATTTTCTGTCGCACAGTCGACACCGGCAGACTCATTCCCCTCGACCGCACTTGGACAACCCATGTCTACCACCACCGATCCATGCAGGACAGGAAACTCTCCATGATGCCCGTCGTGTTTACCATGGTAATTCACCTCCCCTTCCTCACCGTTAATTTGGCATCATATCAGACCTTTGCAGTTACCCGAACTCATGATTCTCAGGGGGATGCACGATCATGGCTGTGACGACGTGTACATCATCGTCACCGATGTAAAGAAACAGGAAATGGACGATATCACCGACTATTTCAAACTAGTTTGCCGCTATGCCTATGGCAAGAAATGTAAACCAAGCAGGGAGTGCCAAATCCAATACGAACGTCCGTCTTGCCCCCCTGCCTTTTTCTTTCTGTCCCCTTGTCTCATCCCGGCCCCGTCATAGACATGCGTCTCACCCACACACTTCTCAGACAGAGACGTACCCCGTGTTTCCCTCAGATCGACCTCGCCTTCCGTGCAATTCTGTACGAGAAACGCCCGCCCTTTATTATTCTATTCTCCCATCAAACTACGTCATACTCTCAAATCCTGTTCACACACTCGCTCTTCGTACCAGCAGAAGATATCTTCTATGATTTCCCAGTGGCTGTCCAAACCCTTGCTGCAATGACGATTGTGAGATGATTCGCTTCCCTCGACGGGGCGTCGAAGGAGCAGTCATCTTATCCGTCAAACGTGGTGGCAAGTACGGAAAGAGGGTCAGGGCGAAGGAAATGTGCAATTGGGTAGATTGTCCCGTTTCCTTTAGTGAGGATACACGGCAGGGGGACGGTGAAACGAGCAGTGAGGGTTCTCAGAGCAACAGCAACAGGGAATGCAGTAATGGCTCCATTAAAAGTGGCCTTGTATGCAGCAAGTGCAGACTCGTCAAATACTGCTCTCCGGAGCACCAGAAGAAGGATTGGGAGGAACACCGTAGGGTGTGTGCAAAGCCAGCCAGCGCGTAAGACGTCCAGTTAACGTCTTCACTCGCGCCACGAGTACTGTCGTGATGTATATGTCTTTTTTTTTCACGTCATGTCTGTCTCCACCCTTTTTTGTTCTTGTTCCATCACTTCGTTTTTCTTTCCATCGTGCTGTTCTGTACAAGTAATATGTGCAGGTGTTGCGATTCGCGTAACTACTACCGTACTCCTTACCTGTCTTTTTTAATTGTCTCGTAAGCGAGGCGCTCCTGATTCTTGTTGTCGGAGAATGATGTAGGTCTTGGAGAACGTCCACCGCCTCTCTCCCTTCTTCCAGTCACGTGTAAGCTATCATGCAACTAGTAAGTCGCATTTATGAGGATATCTTCCCCCGGTGACGTGGTAATTGTGGTGCTAATCTTTGTTGGAACGCCATGTCAACTTCCAGGGCAATGGCAAGGTTACAAGTCTTTAAATGCATGTAATGAACTCACCCGGTGGTCACCTTCAAATGTCACCCTGTTGTCTGGGAATGAAGCAGGCATAAAACTCATGGTGCCAGGTCGCACCTACGAGGATGCTTTCCCCCCTGCGACGCAATCGTGCTAATCCCTGTTGGGATGTCATGTTGGCCGCAGTAATAAGGTTGCAAGTGCTCACTGGTATGCAACGACTTCACTGAGTTTGTCGCTGGACAGGTATGAAACGTCATTGAGCAAATACCAAAGTATGATGTGGTACACGCGTTTTCACGTTCACCTGCTCGACTTGACGGTTTCTGCTATCAGATCTTTGGGTCCACCTAGTCACGAACCCCTCAGCAGTATCTGGATTTCGTCATCGTTGTGGTAAGCTTGAAACGCCACTCGCCTTTGTGAAGAATTGACCACTCCTCCGCGAAGTGGGTGTAATGAAGCCATGCTTGCCAGGGCCCCAGCGACAAAGGTCATAGCCCGCAGATGCGCCAGCGCTGAAACCGCTCTCAAAAATAGAAAGTATATAATTGGCCCAAGGCCCTGGCAGACGTTAGGCGCAACTAGTAAAAAGTTCAATTGACTTGTGGAAAAATCCACCTGGTGGCAAAGCATCTGAGGGTGGGGGGAACATATTGCCCGATATATCAGCGTGTTCTTGTCATATAAGTATGGATGCTACCGTTTGCAATTACCGGGAAGCATACTGGATGCCAGCACAGGATGAAGGGACGCTGACAGTGATCGAGGAATAGTAAGAGCTATCTGTGGACAGTAGGTTCCGGGGGTAAGGTTGATGCTGTCCCCACTTCCTCCCTCGAGACCCGATATAGATCCTAACAGGGCAGATGGGTATTACGCGCCCACCCTTCGGAGATGACTGATATCGCTCCAATCCATGGAACTCCACGCAACATCCACAGAAAACGATAAATAGCGGGTCGAGAACCGTTCTTCTATAATTCCTAATTCAGAACTGGGTCGGCCGCATGACCGGTCCCAAGACCTAGGATGACAAGTATTAAGTGTTCATTCCAGACGTAAAGCCATTCGATCACCATGTACAGTGTACACACGACGGGGTTTCGGAATCGTAGTAACTCAGCGTTTGAACGGAGAAACGGTACTCACCACAACAGTAATACGTTGCCCAGTTCACTGGAAACCATTACCCCCCGAAATCTGGGCTCTACACATGTGATGTATCAGAGAAGGAAGGGTATAATTAGATTGGTCACAGGTCACGAAACGACTGACCTGGGGAGGGGGGACGAGAAGGTATAAAGGTCGTGGCTTGGAAGATAGTCCCCTCTGCAAGAAGCCATGCGATTCCTCGTCGTTTCACTCTCTTTGGTGACTGCAGCGACCCTGTGTGCTGCTGGAGACTTCGCTGCCTCTTGCTACAACTATTACCTGGAGAACACCGAATTCTTCGCGACCTGTCGTAAGGACACTGGTAGTGACCAGGCGACAAGCATCGACTTGAATCAATGCGTCACAAATAATCGTGGAGCGTTGCAGTGCACTTCCGCGAAGTGAGCTATTAGAACTCGTGCTGACTTACCTACAGGCGTCCACTAATTCACGCACACACAGCGGATACTACGCAGATACCTGTGAGAATTGCGGTCTCTCCGGAACCAATCTGGACTGCACGTGCGGGAATGGCAGTGGCGGTACTGATTCGACATCAGTCAACTTGAGTACGCCGCCCAATCTGGTCAAATCAGGACAAAGCTGACCACCTGTCGCCATGAACAGATGATTGTGTAGGGAACAGTAACGGAGTCTTAGTCTGTTAGTTGGGCATTAAGCATGCTGGCTTGTATGAATACAAAGCTGTGGAGAGCGCTCAGCGCGCAAGTGTGCAGGACGAATTTCAACGTGTACCTATATAGGCTTGCCGAATGTGACTTTTGGGCTGTAAAATCTTATGACAAGCGAACATTGACGGCAGGCAGCAGATCTTTCGTGCCACATCCTGACGCTTACCAAAGGAGACCAAGATGTAAATTTTCAAGAGCCGTTCTTATGTCAGTCATGATGCATGACCTCCGGTAACGTGGGCTGCTTGTATGTCCGCATTGCCGGAATAGTAATCTGTGATTATACTACCTACGGCTGCGGTACAAATGAGGTGGGTAGAGGAGGCTTTAGAATGGGTGAGCTTCGCAGCGAGTAACATCCAATGGACTCACAGGCGAGCGTACAAGAAATACTCCGGAGAGCTGGTGCAGTACCTAAAATCTTGGCTGCTGCCGCCACCAGGGTAATCAAGTAGAACGCTTTCCCGAAAATCCTCATTAACACTGCACCGTTGTACCACTACATGTCCGCAAGTTGGTCTGTCGTCCAGCTAGAGATCCGTCTGCCGTTCAACCAGAGGCCAGGTCGCCCGCTTCCCTCGAGTGGAAGTTCATCAATCGGCCGGTTCGGTCTCTCCCATTTGATTTCCAAAGGTGCTATGAGCTGCACGAGGGGAGGGTTAGGATAAGCAGCGCCTATTGGCTGGGGGGCCGTGGATGAACCGGTAGAGCCTGACAAAGTAACTTGGTCGATACAAGGAGGAGGGAAATGGAGGAGTAAAAATGGAACGGTAGAAGAGAGTGCACTGCGGAGTGTACTCTTCGTAAAGGGACTCTCGGATATCAAAAGAGCTACACATCGATGTGGGTGTTCCTCGAAGCTTTGGCGAAACACATCCGTTGCCGTGTGTGAAGTAAGTGGGTGGGAGGACGTGAAGCGCGACAGAGGATAGGCATGAGCATGCCAAACACCTTCCATTTCTCGGACATAGTTAGGACCAAACTTCTTCTTCTCCGCCTTGCACTGTGCAAGGACGCGCAGACGTCGGCGAGGTAAAGTGTCACTGTCCAGGAGTTGCGACGCGTCACCTTGAGGAAGCCACCACCAGCCTAACAGATCTATTCCCCCATCTGACTTGCCGCCGACACGACGAAGGAGCATGGAGAAGTGATCCAGCAGGAGTTGGAGCGATCGATGCTCGAAGGCGTTGCCTTTGTGGACGGCAGAGAGTTGGGAGAGCGAGCGATAGAATGGGTGCATCTGAATAAAAATCAACACACACACCCTAACCATCATGCCCCGAGCGAGACTACCCCCTCATTGCCTCCTCATTCAAAGGAGTCTAGGTAGGCTACATAAGGGGTCTCTACAACAACGCACTCATCTCATTTTCTCCGCCAGCAGAGCAATACTATGAACTAAAAGAAAACTACCGTCTCCGTCCACGATCGTCAGTCTCGCATCCTTGGACAAAGGAGTTTCTTGTTGACGATCTTTCAGATGGGGCTTTTGCTGCCATGAACTTGCCGGACTTAGGCTACGATGTCGAGGACTTCCAGGTCTATACATGGAGACTGGCAAACTGGAAGAAATCGGAGAAGCGTATAACCAGTCCCCAGTTTGACTGCGGTGGTCATAAATGGTCCGTGCCTTGGCCCCTAACCTAACGACGCTATCTTGACACCGAGCATATCCCCAGGCATATTATATTGTATCCTTTTGGAGACTCTGATGCCACATCTAATGACACCGTACCGGTATTCCTCGAATGTGCAGGACCCAAGAAACCCTCAGAGGGTTGGCATGCCTGCGTCCAGTTCGCCTTGGTTATCTCAAACATTCATGATCCCACAATCTACCAGGTACTCGGTAAGTGTCCTCTTCTTCCTCTGTCCTAGATCAACCAACGAGTGTTCACTGCCATATAAGATGGTAACAACCGTTTCGACGCGAGTCAGAGTGTCTGGGGTTTCTCTCCCTTCAGCTCCACATTATTCGACACCGCTAAGGGTCACTCCCGACCCATAATCGAAGAAGGGTCCGCCGACGTCAGCGTCTACGTCCGCGTACTCGAAGACCCTACTGGATTTCTGTGGAGCGAAGAAGAGGACCCGTTCCTGACTGCCAAGGTCAGTCGTTATTGCGTTCCCCGTGTCGCTGGTTAACAGAAAAGCAGGTGGTCACGGACGATACTTTTGCACGCCATGAAGGTTTCGACTTGGCCACGTTTGATGAGAAACACTGGCCACAATCGGATTTGGCCACCTTCCGCATCCTGAAAGAAGAGACATACAGTGCTCTCAAGTCGCGGATCGCAGCGCACTTCAAGCTCCCCGACGATAGGGTCCGACTGTGGGCCTTCTTCAACAGAGACAACGGGACTGTGCGTCCCGACGCCCCAATTCCGGAAAACGAGTCGTCTCTCAGTGCGTGTGTTATTCTGTCTGTGCCCCACGGTTTGTCCTATGTTATGTCCTATTCTCAGCTGCCGAACTGATTCGCAGCAACACGGGCGAGGAGCGGGATGACCTGCGTCTGTATCTTGACGTAATAACGGGGCCAAGTAAAGTGCGTCGTTACCATTAGCAGACTGCCTGTTTTATCTCAGGGAACAACTAGCCCGATATTCCGCCAGGGCACATCATGGTATTCCTCAAGCACTTTGACACGTCAAAACAGACATTGCTTGGTGTCGGGAAGATCTTTGTCTCGAAGAACAGCAAGGTGCGGGACCTTCATCCCATCATCAACGAGCGTATGAGGTGGGCACCCGGTGCTCGCTTGAGGTTGTACGAGGTAGATTTCATTCCGTCCTGTGCTGTTTCCGTGAGGCAGTGAAAAACAACCGTCAGGAAATTGGACCCGGCATGATCAAGTTGATGAAGCCCAAGCTTACGCTTGCTCAGAGCGACATCTTGGACGGAGGCATCATTTGTTTCCAGGTCGAGCAGGAAACGAAAGAGTAAGTCCTTCGTTTAGTGTTAACCGTATACTTACCGAGGTGTCGAACAGGTCTCGTAATCTTGAAACTCAGGGCCTCTACTCGAATCCTATCCATTTCTATGGTTTCCTACAAAATCGTGTGATGATTGTCTTCCGTCCTAAGCTTGAGAAACCAGATACTGGTCACCCCGAATTCAACCTTGTACTTAGCCAGAAGCACACGTATGACACGGTAATGTATCTTGGTCCTTAAGTTCTGCGGTTGCTGATGCTGTTCCATCAGATGGCTCACAGAGCCGGCGAATATTTGCAACACGATCCTCTCAAGCTGCGTTTTACCACAACTTATGCGGCTGGTAGGACTCCGAAGGCAATTCTGAAGCGGTCCCCCGATCAGAGTATAGCAGATTTTGTGGGATCGAGCTATGTGATCCCAACGAAAACCGTCATTTTGTACGAGAAACTAGATGTCAGTATTGTCGAACTGGAGACGAAGAGTCCCTGAATTAGGATTGTACAGGCGATTCGGGTTAATATATATGTAGCTAAGTATTACTCTACTTCCAAAAAGGATTGGCATTGTCATGCAGACAATTTCATCCCGTTTTGAAAGGAGAGTAAGTCATGTATTGAGGTGTGGACTGGCAGTGCGCAGGGGGTTGACAAACTGGGCGGGAGGTCGCTAATGCGCGGAACTTCCCGGCTCGGGGGCACACTTTTCTTGTCCGATATCCTTCTGCCGAACGGCGAACGGCGAACGCACTCCAACACCTCGACAATCGTGTTGTACGTCCATCGTGCCACCTAAAAAACCTGACAAAATTCGGAAATGGCGAAGTGCGATTGTCTGGCTCTCCATACTCAAGCACTTAATTCCGACCTAGAAATAAAAATAATATGAATATGAATATGAGCCAGTGAACAAGAGATGGTGGTGGTCTAAAAAATGATGAGTTCATAGTCTTGAGGACAGGTAGACCAACTACCTTTCGTCATCTTTACTGCAGGGGGACTGCGTGGTAGACTCCTCTGCACAATTGTGTGAGACCTCTTTCGAGTGGAATTTGAGAACATCGACTGTCTTGTTGAATATCCCAGCATTGCGATATCGTTCGGCAGCCAGTTCATATTCCTCAGCATTCAGGTATGCATCCGCTGCCTTATGATCGTCGGCCGCACGGATGTAGCACTCCGCAGCTGTACGGTAGTACTGCAGCTTCACCCTACCAGATGCTTCGCTGCCACATTTGACAAAGGCGTCGGCCGCTTCAGCGAACGCTCGCGATTGTTCACTGAGCTGTGAAATCCCCGTCACTGCGCGAGCGAGCTGTCGCAAATGATACGCTTGGGCGATCTTCATTTCACGCGGCATGTTGGCACATTCGAAGCAATGCATCGCTTGTGTGTATCGCTTGTGCTGGAATAACGAGTAACCAGATTCTGCCCATTCTTCATCAGTCGAAGACACTGCGAGATGAGTGACATCAGTCTCGGGCGTGCAAATTTGGATTTGCGATCGAAATGTCCAGAATGACTATGATAACCATCAGCATAATATATCCTTTTGATGGATTACCAAACATTCCTTACTTTCATAGGCTCCGCTTTGTCTGAGTTATCGACGATCCACAATCTCTTACATGCTCTCGTCATTCCCACGTATAAAAACTTCAGCTTAAACAAAACATTGGTGGGCGGGATGGACAAGCGGAAGTAGCTTCGTCTACATACCTCACTGCACACCCCTGCATATCGGTTTTCGTCCCTTTCGAAACAAGGCACCTGTCGTTGACGCTGATTGCAGCCTTCACCCACACCTCCTGTGGCAGCCAGTACCAAACGCCAGCGCGATAGATCCACGTTCGAATCCTCGAAGAAGTTGTACAAGAAAACCTGCGAGTTCCGAAGATCACTGTAGTGTTCAGGCATGAAGTACTGAATCCACACCCACATCATCAGCCTCCAAGCCTTTGGCCTCATAAATGGTCCTGTCATGATCAGCTATTAGTAAGGTTCAGACGTCGAATAGCTAATAGTCCTCACATGACCACTCCAATGGCGCCCACCTGCTGCTCGAGTTTCTCCTTAGCCTTCTCGTCGCGCACAAGAATATCTGTAGCTCTGCGTGAAAAAGACAAAACGACGTCAATAAATATTAACTGACACTGTCGTGCGTCGAATCCCTTGTGACTGCCACTTTATGATGGAGCGATATCGATCCAGTCTTGAACTGAGACAGAAAATATGTTACATACCGGGCCCTGCTCAGGAACTGTTCGCAAGGAAAAGTATCCTTATCCCTTCCAGTGAAGAAAACCGGCTTCAGACCATCAACAATGCCATGTTCAGGTTGAAGGGAATCGATACTATTCGGCCAGAAGCGGGAGATCAACTCAACCACTGAGCGTGTGCAGTTTAGTATGCCACCATGGGACCGGTAGTTTATGGTAAGCTGGAATAACACCGGTTGAGCAGCAGCCCGCTCCCTCATCATGTGCGAAGTTTGGTTCATCTAAATGCTGTGTAACTTATGGATAATATAAGATTAAAGGCACCTACCTCGATACGGGATAGAAATGCCTTCAGATCGTCAAACCTAAACGAGCTGCCTGCGGATACGGTCTGAGCGGTATCACCTGCCCAGAACAGGCCTTTCGGATTGTTGCATAAGAGCCTCAACACTGCAAAAATCGAACGTCGGTCCGGTTATTAGACATGAAAAAACATGAAGAACGTACGAAGAGCATCTATGAGCAAATTGTCTTGCGCCTCATCCACATAGCTGCAACCCAATCCTCGTCAGTGGCCTGTTTGTCGACACGAAAGATGCACCTACAGGAAATCCACTTGATGACCTTTGAGCGATGAGCCGCCCAATAGAGTTTTGAGAATCGCATGAGTCCTTGTGACGGATCAATCAGTCATGATGTACTCCTCGAAAACATCAACAAACCGGTCCGCAACATCATGATGCTGGTGCTGAAACTTGAGCTTGGAGTAGGCTTCATATATGGCATAGACACTTTCTCTCTGATCGGAGAACGTCGGGTTTGAGCGTGACGGGAGAGCACAGTAAGTCTTCTTATCCAGTGCGCCATCATCAAACACAAGTGACTTTTCTGAGCCTTTGATGACGCCTGTTATACATTAACACCGGGCAACGCCACCCAGATTGATGGGCGCACCCATAATCTCTCCAAACACCAGCCATGGATCTGAGCAGTCGGTCAGCCATTGAGAGTACATACAAACCAACTACCCGACCTCGACCCTTCGTAAGATTTTGAGGGAAGCGGGGCCAATACGTGTTGACGAAAACACTGTATGAAACAAAAGAGTCAAGAGCCTCGGCGTCATGTGACCGCATGAATAGTTTCGTTATACATTTAGCCTCTGCATGATCTGCCTCCAAAATATCCGCTGCAATCATCCTTGCCAGCTATGGAGTGGACTGTGAGCAGTGAGCTCAACGCATACGATCAGCACTACGTACTCGGTCGAATGTTAAGAATAAAGGGAAATGGTGGTCCTCGAGTTCACTATATCTCTGCGGAATACCATTTTGAATGTCCGGGACGTCGTCGTCGTCAACCAGTTCTTGGTCCACACGCCTTGGCTTCAACCTCGCAAGCTCTTCGAGCGTACATCCGGCCAGGGTGAGGGACTCGAGGAGTTTCAGGAAATACTCCTCCACTTTGTTTGCGAGCATTTGAGACTTCGTAACGAACAACTGCCTTGGCCGAGATATGTCGTGGCCTTCAGAATGACGCTGCCGCCACGCCCGCTGGATTCCCAACATCTTAAACAACATGGTCGTCGTTTTCCTTGGAGTAATGAGCAATCCATCAATCTCAGCCTCAACAATAAACTCACCCAGTTCCACTTCGACCCAAAACGTAACATGATGTGGTGCATTCAATAATCTTGCGCTCCTGCCGACTGCAAGGCCATTGAGAAGTAATGTGACCAGAGATAATGCACTAACGTGAGTTCATGTACATGTTGGACATCGTTCTTCGCAATTAAACCTGCAACAAACAGTATTATTGTATCGTCACGAAGTATGACAGTTTTCAACACCGTTGAGCAGAGCCTACAATGCATGTCTGAGTACGAACAAAGGCAAAACAAATGAGAGCACACCTGGGAGAAGATAACGTATTTGTCAAGACTACGAGGGTGTAAGTGAGCTACAGAGCAGTTATGTATATGAAGGCGTACACGAGGAGGGAGTGCAGCTGCAGTTCAGCGTCAGTAACCGTACTAATGAAGAAAGAGAACAGAGAGCTGATATAAATGGACGTACTTGGTCCATTTTTTGATCACCGAGGGTCAGCGATGGAAGCTTGACGACCACGTCGTGTACCCGCGATGGGAATATAACAGGCAAGTATGCCTTCTCCCCAGGGCGGACTGGTTTGTTCCTACATATGCACCTGCAACGGTAGTTGTCAAATTTATCATCATCATTCTGTCAGAGTAAAGAAGGCCGGGTTAATACCGTTGTATATACTGTTCGCCTTTACCGGACAAGTGGCGACTCATTGCATCCCAAACGTCATTGTGTTGAATATGGGAGTATATCCCATATATCCTGATGACTTCGGGAACACACAGTAAGGATGTGCGCACAAATCTGACATGTAAAGACTACCTTGTCGTTCGAACTGAATTGGCCTAGTTTGAGTGCAAGGATTAGGAAAACGGGTAATTCACTTACTTCATCGCCGTGATCGGGAACACAGTCAACTTGATACTTCATAGAACGTCAATAGTTTTGGTAGAAACACGGGATGGAAATTCGTACTACAAGTCTTAGATCTTGTTGCATATGTGCCTCAAAGATAGGGACTCCTGAGCGGGTTCCATCTACTCTCTTCTGGTTGTCGCCCGAAAACTGTCCTCTTGAGAGTTCCCTGCGCGAGAGTCACCATGCAACCAATAAAGAAAGTGACAAAGTAAGTACCCGATCTTCCGGTACACCATCTTGAACTTGTTTGCGTCATTTCTGCGGAACTCTCTCAGTTTCTTCGTCGCACTCGTCCCTATAAGAACCCTCCATTCCCCGAAACCATCAGCATTGTCAAAATACAGAGAAACCCTCATTGATTGAACCGTTTGGAGCGCTGATGGTCCGATGTCCATGAGAACGGAGATGGATGCAATCCGGAGAAGTTGGCTGGTATTGTGGTCGGATAAAAGAATATAACCCCGTGATTGCTTGGAAGGCAACACAGGTACTGGCAACTGTGGAAGTGTCGGACGAACCATAGTTGAATGAGATATATACATTCATCCCACATATACATGAGGCCCCCTCCCGTTCCATAACGCCGCGTCAGTTAACATGGATGCGAGTCAACTTCAGTAATTCGAATCTCCAACGCTGCGGAGAAGGGGAACCCTATGCCACAGGTTTTCCTGTCTTAGCAAACACAGATCCTGCCACTCCCAATGAGGTGTTGCCGCACTCCCTTGTATGAGCCAAAATTCCACGGGGGAGTAACAGCGAGCACCTCTGCACGCTTCTGAGATTGATCGACAACGTTGACTACATCGGACGCCACAAGTGAGTAGCAATGACAATTTGTCCAAGTACTTGCAACCAGCCAGTGTTGAACGCGTAACTGTATATAGTTACGATGCAGGGTGATTTGATGACCGAAAAACTGGCCGCAATCAGACTTGCCCGGTGCCTTGCGCGTCCCGGAGTAAGAGACATACAGTGTTCTGAAGAATGGGTTGCAGCGCCCCGACGGCAAGGTCCAGCTGCGGGCCCTCTCCAACAGAGACAACGGAACTGTGCGATCCAACACGTCCATTCCGGAAGAGGAGCTGTTGCTCAGTGCGTGTGTTATTCTGTCTGTGCCCAGGGTTCGCGCTATGTTATGCCCTATTCTCAGCTGCCGAAGTGATTTGAAAAAGAAAACATGAGCGAGAAGTGGAGTGACCTGCGTCTGTACCTTGATGTAATGTCGGAACCAAGTAAAGTGGGTCGTTAACAACAACAGTCTTCCCTAGCCCTATGCTCCGCGAGGACACATCATGGTATTCCTCAAGTAATTTGACACGAGACATTGCTTGGTGTTGGGAAGGTGTATGTTTCGGAAAACAGCCAGGCACGGGACCTTCATCCCATCATCAACGAGCTTATGAGGTGGACACCTAGTGCTCGTTCTTGTAAAGTTGTACAGAGTAGATTTCATACACGTATTGAGTCGACATGGGGGGTCGACAAACGAAGATTCAGGGAGGTCGCTGATGCGCGGAACTTCCCGGCTCGGAGGCACACTTTTCCTTTACAAAACCGAACCAGTCTGTTGTAATACACGTCCGTTCTCCACCGTCATGTCCTAGTAAGTCCTGTTATTACTTTCCATGCTCACCGACGACCGATCCAACCCGTCTATATAGCGTCATCTTCGGCCGTGCCGTCAAAACCGAGTACCTCAGCATTGGTACGCTCCTTACAACCGGTCTTCTCGTCTACTCTTCTTTGGGCGGCAAGAAGGATGCCAGCACAGCTGGAAAGTCCATGACTGAAAGAGTAAACCACGCTGTTCCCATCAAAGCTGCATCCAAGTGCGTCATATAAGCTGACCTCGTTTCACCCACATCGCTTACGGGCAGCTATTCTGGTGCGGTTAAATAAATTGGTTTAGAGAGGAAGAAGAATTGTAAGTCTTTTCGCGTTATACACCTCTCGTCGGTGACCAGATTGTGAATTGTCTGACGGGGTAGGATGAACAGCATCAAGCACTTTGTCGCTGAAGCAGAGAAGGAGGGCGGGGGATCATCACATCATTGAGCATCGTGTTGTGCCGCTCATAGACTGGAGATGTGATACCGCATAGAAGGACTTGCTGTTCCCTAGTTAACTTCGCGCCGGCGCCCAGACGCATAGCTTCCTTCGCCGTGGACGAAATACATCAACGGAACGTTCCCTACCAAGGAAGTGCCTTATGTGGAGGACAAATCAACCTGGTTTCCAAACCACCTAAAGGCTCATCTCAATTTGCACAAATAGCTATATTCCCACTGAAGAGATAACTAAGACTGTTATGGTATAGCGAATAAGTTACCCCTAGGTGCACTCCAAGTCCATTACATTAAAGCTCAGAGCATCGCAGCAGTAGGTTACGAGAATTCCTCTATCACCCTCTCCTCCAAGAACTCCAATACTTCGTGATTAAACACCACAGTCGGCACTTTGATCTGTCCTGCAGCAATATTGTCCTTCCGAACCTTCCATTCTCTGTATTCGCCAAATGTGCCCTGTCGCACCACACGGATCACAGGAGTTCCAATTTTACCAGCGAGAGCTTCCCTGCGGTAGTTGTCATTTTGCTCGAAAAGGGCTGCTTGGATTTGGGCAACTGCACTCGATGCAGAAGTGGCTTCATCGGGTAGCCTCTCAGAATCATCTGGAATCAGAAATGTAGTGCAAGGTACTCACAAATATCGTCCTGCAATTCGACAAAGAAAGCATACCGTGGAACTGTCTTCCGATAATCTGCAGCGGCGCAGAACTCGGAGACATTCCCAAGCGACTCAGATGCGGAGAGGACCACCTGACAAAGTTGATCCTCCGTCGTTGTCTCATTGGCAACCCGGAAGCCACCGCTGGGAAGAAAGAACATGTGTCAGTGCGGATATCGCTAGTTTAAAAGTCCTATAAGCATACTCTCGACGCTAGAAAGCTGGGGTGAACGAACTGACCCTCGCGAAGGTAATTCTACACGTACCTGGACATAGTGAATGATGGGTTGTCCATCGCAAGGGTCAAAACCAACAACCTCTACAATATCGTTGAGACGGAACCGCCACAGACCATCTCTAGTGGTCAGAATGACTTCATATCTTTTCCCAACTTCGACCTTCCACTGCAGCGACGCTGATCGTCAGTTGCTCTTTCTCACGCAAAAGACCCGACGCATACCGTTTGGGTTACATACTGCGACTCTTCAGGGGCGCCCTCGGGTAAAAATTCAATGATTTCGTCGGATCCGACTACCTTGTACAGACTCGGGTCCCGTTGGTCATACGGGAGGGCCAGAAAGGCCTCACTACAATTAATTCCTAGAGTGTTCAACGGAATATCTGGCCCAATGTATTTCCGAATCTGTATGAAAACCATCAATACCAAGTAAACCAACTTATATGGTAACAGGCCGACCTCTGGGACGGGCATAACGAATGGCCCGCTCGAGATAGCGAAAACGGTGTGCAAATCAGGCCAGATCTTGGTGAACCATCCTGGTGCGTTCGTGTCCAGAGTCCGTAGCTCGGCGGTCCGCTTCGGATCAGCTTTGAAGTAGCGCTGTAGCGTTGTGTATTAAACAACGGCTTCTCGCGGGATAGCAATACAAAATAGAGATCTTCACCCACCTCGAGGCTTTCTCTTACATGGTCAATCCCCTCCAAGTCCGGGATCTTTCCTGACTCGATGCAATCAAGGATCGTGTCCCAGTTATTCCCAATAGTATGGCAAAAGTCGCGAAGTACAGTTGTGAACATGGTGTTGATCAATTCAAGCTGGCGCTCCTGTACGGCAAACAATGCATGCACAAGTAGCATTGATCTGTAATTGGGAATATACGAGACCGCTAGTGGCGAAGAATTATTTGGGACTGTAGACAGTCAATCAACACCCTGACGCGGAAGCCGGATGTACCCACGCTTTAACGTTTGGTAAAAGGGGTCCCTGTCGACGATCTGGCGAAACGGTTAATATACAGAGCTCGGGATCCACGAGTGAGCACATTTACCATGTCATTGAACATACGGACAGTTCCCGTAGACATAAGGCAGACAAGCATACGCCGGTCAACTTGCCCATCAGTATCTAGTGCAGTAACCATCTGGCGGCCAAGGAGGGAGTACACTATACAGTTCTTCCCGCCGTTCTTGCTAACAGGGTTAGATGCCTTCATGACATGTGATGTAGATGTAGACATGTGCTCCGGGTGACGGTACTTGGGATAGCACTTCAGGCTTCCGCCGGATGTGCCGGTGGAGTGAACAATAAAAAAGGGCATCCCGGGAGCCATGAGATTCTCGACAGCAGATTTCTTGCATGGCTCCTCGAAGAAACGAGATACGAAGGGCCGATAGTCGCTGTACTCCGTCAGCGAAACTGTGTCATGGTAGGCTCCGAATAGCTCGTCGGGTTTAGACAGTAGGTCACTGTCTAGCTGCCCTTGGGTCGTCAGGCCAAGCACATTCCTAAAGCCCGAAAGAGAGGCCGCATCGTTAAAGTACTTTGTAATAGAGTTGGTCTTGACTAGGTAAGAGAGCACTTCCTGCGCGCGCTCTTTAAGACTCTCCACAAGCTCTGCAGTGAGGACGGAGATTGGCTGTGGAGGGAACTCGTCGACGGCAGACATAATAGCGATCAACGCTCGACAGAGAAGGAAGGGAAGGTTGGATTTGGTTCATCATGGCAGGCGTCCACATTTATAGAGATTACCGACATTGCAAGAGGCACAGGTTTGTTGATGTTCAGTGAGCGAGTGTAGGCACGATCTGCACATCGAGCGGACCACAGCACCGCCACCACGACGTGATGCCCTTGATGACATTGATTTATCCTGTGTTTCATCAAATGGATAGCTCTGCGCATCCGACGCAAAGGAAACCCTGTTGTGCTGGGTGGGCTCGCGGAGAACCGATGCACTATAAGTTTTGAAAGACGATTAACGATTAAACAATAATGCCAAGCTTGATTGCATGAACACGCTCAGCCGTACTTCCGATCCGATCACAGAATTGTCGACAGTTTAGGATTAATCACATGCATAGGCTGTGCATCGTCTCAACTGAGTGAGGTAGGAATTGACATGGGAGCGATTGTCCTGAACACTGACGAGAAACGGCCGTGATGAACGCTGTGTACCAGTGGCACACGACTGCTTAGTCCGCGAGGGGTTAACGGCAAACAGCCCATGACAGTTTAGCCAATTATTCGCTCACAGTCGCTACTGCGCATCATGCACGTAAGTTGAAGTCAAGTAGATGAAGAAGGTCAACATTCTAGTATCGAACACGGGGCTGCGACAAGCGAACTCTTTCAGTCTCCGCTTCCAACAACTTAGGATGGCTTCAGCACTGTACAAACAGTCGTTTGTAACCGTCTCATTTTCAACGTCATAACATGAGTGAGTCATAGCGTTCAACCGCCCCCTGGATTTCCGTCTGCCCTTCGCAATTCCAAAACCGTGTTTGATAACAATACTGATATAGGAACCTCGAGGCATCCCGATAGTATCTCGCAAACTCGTATTGTCCGGGGTCCCCGAAAGAGTGTCCTACCAGAGGATTATCTCTCCTCCCTGCCCCCTACTGTTCGTAGACTAGCGGCATCCGTAAAACATGCTCGCACAAGGTTTGCACCATATAATGTACCACGTGGGCCAAGTTCTCTCGAGATCCGCTTTATGGAGAAGTCTCTCGGAAGGCGTCCAAACAACGATGTCACCTTGAAGGATGCAAAAGTGGTAAGACGTCGCATCTATCATATCATGTTACCTCTTTTCTCACAAATATTATCCAGGGAAGATCAGCTTTCATCCGTGGGCTAGAGGGGTTGCCCGAAAATGCCTTCCAACGTGCTTTGGAAATGAAGGAAGCCGAGCGAGAAGCGGCACGACTGCGTGCTCTCACCACCGCTTGGGAGCTGGAAGCTATTAGCCGCCGGAAAGACTTCGTTCTGGCAGTGGAAGCAGCGGATGTCCAGAAGCTTATTCAATCAGATGATGAACTCCGGCTTTTCAAGACCGTTTTGGAGCATCGCTCAGTTGACAAATTGAAGGATGAAGAAGCCTTACACGTTGCAGCTTACGGTCAAGATTTAACACAGCTTGCTTTGGAGGACGAACACTTTAGCCAGATAGAGGAAGCATACAGTACAGACGAAGGAGATGATCCCGACGACGACGATTCCGCAGGAGATGATTCCGAAGACGATGGTTCCGAAGACGATGATTCCGAAGACGATGATTCGGCAGGAGATGGTTCCGAAGACGATGGTTCCGATGACGATGATTCGGCAGGAGATGATTCCGAAGACGATGATTCCGCAGGAGATGATCCCGACGATGATGATTCCGAAGACGATGATTCCGAAGACGATGGTTCCGATGACCATCTGATAACCACACTTGCTAATATAATCAATGTGGGCTCCGCTGGATTAGAATCGGGAAGCGAGGGAAGTTCGGAAGGTGAATCCGAGTAGAACATCTTACCTCCTAGATCATGCCAGTGTTTTTACCATGATATCAGGATGCTTGTCTTACACGTCCGAATATCACGAGCACTTCAACATAGTGTGGATATGAACATTTCGGTACACGCTGTAAATACAAGTAATAATGCTTACACGTAGTTGCCGAATAGGTCGTGGCCCCGATTACGGTCCATTAGTACAGTAGTGCACAATAGCTCGCGTATGTTTGCAGATCACCCAACTTGTTGAATTGTTGGAGTAATAGTCGCGGAGTCCTTCTGTCCTCGTCCGACTGCCATTCTCCAGGACCGCTAGTTCGACGACGTCCATGACTGCACCTCCGACCAATACTGCCACTCATTCATCTACAGAGACATCTGACCCACGCTCTGTCCTCCCGTCCCCACCAACCTCGCCGGTCGCTACCGGTGGGAACAACACGACGCGTATACGACTAAAGGCAATCAGAACACCAAGGACTACGCGGAACTTTTCGATTGATTCTGTCTCAGTGCAGAGCGAGTGTCGGGACAAGTCGCGGTGTACATCTCCTGCCCCACCCACAACAGGACATAACCATGGGATCGCCACCCCTGCTAGTATAAAAGCTAAGAGAAGACAGTCTTCTATAGCGTACTTTACGACCTCTTCACCCTCACCTTGGGAAAGGGACGGGCAAAGACATCAACCAAGTTTAAGCCACGCTTCTCTGAACTCCACACCCAGTCCTTCCGGACGCGGTGAATCGCTTGAGGATGAAAATAGAGACGGGAAGAGGGTGAGCCTCGCGATGAACGTTTGTTCGCACTCCAACGGGGAGAGTAGAAGCTCGTCGGAAGGGGTCGATGCGAAGGAGAGGGAACCACTAACGCTCGTCGAGAAGTGAGTCCTGCCTACCGATTCGTTTCTAGTGGCAACAAGAAGTACTAACAGTCTTTGCCCTCGTTGCCTGGATCATCATCGACTCCGGCCGTGATTAATACGCGCGGCTACAACTCACACCTTCATTTGAACCAGACATGCCGATCTGTTACACTTCATCGCGCAAAAAGAACGAAAGTGTCTCGAACTACGTGAGCAGCTGGCTGTTCACGAGAACGAGCTTGCAGAGCGTGAGTGCCCTGGCAGAACTTACGTACGCGGACGATCTACTGACACTGCCTCTTCATAGTGAAACGCAAGTGGGAACGAATCGTCAACCGTACTTTACCAGCTGGAGGGTATGAGAACCTGGTCTCTACGTCTGGTACGAACGCTGTTCGTGGAAGCACAGCTCTAAATGGCATCAAAGAAGGCGTCCGCAGGATCACCCTTGGGCTTAGTGATCTAGGAGGAGGTGAATCATCGCAACACGTTACCACACATCCTCAGAAAGAAAGCGGTTCTTCTCTGCCCGTCTCTGCAGGTGCTTTGCCTGATTTCAGCAGTGGCCACTTCTCAGCGAGCTCAATGTCCTCAAACTGCGAGGTTGAAGCTGCAACTGGGAACACTCACCTCGGGGGTTCTGTCGATGCCATGCGCTCAAGCAGTACTAACGCGATTTCTTCAATCCAACGAAGTGGCAGCTTGCACAGACGACATGCCCGATCCCGTTCGAAGGACCCTCCGAGACTTGTCAAACTATCTACAGGTATCGATTTGGGGCACGAATCCCTGACCGCAGTCGTATCGCAAACTGCACCACCCCAGGTTCACTATTCGAATTCTGCAGCTCCTGCGCTGCAGCCGACCGCCACGTCACCCTCAATCCTGACGAATAACACGGCTAATAAACTATCGCGACGCACTACGCTGGGATCTGCGCTTCCACCACCATCTTCAGTTCCTGGCTTGGGTTCGCTTACGATGGGCGCAGGTGTTGCAAGTCCAGTCTCATCGTGGGTGGAAAGCATGGGGAAGAAACTGGGTGGAATTCAAGGCACTGATACGTAAGTCTCCCCTTTTCCTCGTTGTCTGCTTTGAATCTGCACTCCGAATGATGTATACTAACCTGAAATTTCTCCTTGCCACAAAACAGACTCACCAAGGGACAAAAACGCGCATCCGTCCTGCTTGCAGATGTCTCGCATTCCATTATGTCTGCACTCTCTGCGTCCCCAACGACGCTGTCCGCCACCCTCTCGCCGGCTCCAAATTCGATATCCTCCCCTTCATATGATGTGCCGTCCCCTCGCGCTCCCTACTCTATCGCCAGTGCGAATAGGAACACGGGGACCCGAGGGACCAACAGTCTCCTTGATGAGGATGACGAAGATGATACCATTCGCATCGGATGCGTGATGGTTCCCGACTCTGTCAAGGACGCCGCTGGCGCTGTAGTGGGGTCAGGGACCCAAACGCAGAGGGCTGTCTCCTCCTTCGACGACGACGACGACAATTGGAATTGGAGCTGGTAATCCAATGCTTCCAAGGTTGATAAAGAGATGTACATATATATTGGGCTACAGATAAGTCCGTATACGACTGCCATGATGCTTTTTTAAAGTTTTTAGTGCCCGTCGTTTGTTTCATTATTCGTTAATTAGTACCCGTATACTAGATACCGAATGTCAGATCGTCAAGCTATATTGTGTAGGTTCAACGAAAAGTGACGATCGAAGCAACCTCACTGCAGTAGGATATGGGAAGTTCCCACCCATGCCTAGAGTTAACAGTTCCCCGGTCGCCGATGCTTGCGATGTCCATGATGAAGACTCCGTTCGACAGTAATGACACCGTTGCTTTAGGCGCTCACACAAACGTGGCCTGACCACGCAGCCTATTACGGTCATGCACCCGAAAGGGTGAGCTTGGGGACTGGCGAGTTGCTCTTCCTTGTTGCACATTTGAATGTGGTATTTCAACCTACACGCAGTATGCACAATGATACCTTGGTATTCCGAGGCATGGAATGCCACTGACAACTTAGCATCAGAGCGTATGCAGCCTATTGGTCTACAATTATAACGGGGACTTTGGCTTCTGTGACGTCCAATGAAGCACCTGCAGGCTGCAGCTGCGCGTTTCACCAGACTCGTGGCAACGAGGTGACAACGTGATAAGCTAAGATATAAAGCATGTTGTCCCGTACACAGCAAGAAACTCTCGCCCTAACACTTCAAGGCGCCTTGCGAGTTGGACACACTGACTTCCCTTTCCGCTGCTAGCAGACTTACACCTCTTATAATTGCGAAAGACGAACACGAATGTCCTGTCCAGGAAACGAAGTACGAATTGCGTGCGTATATGTACACCACCGTCTTCACGTTTTACAACCGACCAGACTCACCTCGTCTATACAGCGTCATGGGCGTCACAGGAAGTGGAAAATCCACCGTGAGCACCCTCCAACATCTTCTCCACCTTCAAAACTCTCATCTCAGAGCGGGTCGAATGTACTACTACTAGTTCATCAACTGTGCAAGTGAGTCAGATCTTCCAGTGGGGAAAGGTCTCGAGAGTTGCACGTTCGACGTACAAACCTCCAAGCCATTTTACCTGAATAAGCGTATGGTAACGTTGATCGATACGCCTGGCTTTGACGACACCAATCGCAAGGAGAGGGACGTCCTGACACACATATCTGCGTACCTTGCCAACACGTGAGCCACATCACACACGTGGAGAGAGGGGGAAGACAGTCCACCTGATGCACTTCCTTTTGCAGGTACGAACAGGGCGTTAAACTCACTGGCATTATCTATATGCATCGTATTTCCGACACCCGCATGACCGGTACCTCGAGGCGCAACTTCAGCCTCTTCCGCGAACTCTGCGGGAAAGACGCATTCAAGAACATCCTCATTGTCACCAACATGTGGAGAGACGACGACCTAGTAGTCTTCAATGAGAGAGAGCGGGAGCTAGCAACCGATGACAAGTACTACAAACCCATGCTCGATGGGGGAGCTCGAATGGTTCGTCATAATGGCACGCCGGCCTCTGCGAAAGACATCATTAGCCAATTGATCAATAACGGCGAAGTAACTCTCGTTAGCCAGCGGGAAATCGTCGAGGAGCACAAAGAGTTCTCGGGAACGGCTGTGGGCAAAGAGCTGACGCGGGCTCTAAAGGAACAAGCGGAGGAATATGACACCGAGCTCCAAAAACTCCACGCAGGTTTGGAGGCCTCGACCCGTGACAAAGACGAGCAGAAGCGACAGGTAGCCCAAGATGATCTGCAGAAGAAACGCGAGGAAATCGAAAGCATCAAAAGCCGCATCGAAAACATGGAACAAACCTTCAAAGATGAGAAAGCCAGACTGCTGGCTATCATTGCAGATATGGAAGCAGAGAAGTTAACGCACATGGAACGCATACGGGATCTGGAGAAGCAACGGGAGGAACAGGCCGAAAAAGAGAAACAAGAAAGGCTTCTGTTCCAGCGAGAACTTATCAGTGCGGTGCAGGAAAGTACCTGGATGGCAGAGGCGCGACTTACTATGCAACAGGACAGACCAGCCACTGCTGCACAAGAGAAGGGATTCATGTTTGGGGAAGAGCTCCGGCGTGAGCGAACGCGTAGAAAAGTGGAGGAGGCACTCTGGTTGGGGCAAACACTCCTCCAGGTGCGGAAGTGGGCAGCAGAGGTGTTCATCCAGGCAAACGAAGCGTTGGCATGTACGATATTGGCCATGCAAAAAGCACGAACAGCGAAAAGGCTTCGCAAGTTGACGGAAGCATTGGAGCGCAAACAAGCCGAAGTAAACAGACAGAAGGAAGAGATTGAACGACTGGTCAGACGAAAAGAACGAACGGAGGAGGAAGAACTCCGGCGGGAGAGAGAGCGCAGGATAGGTTTGGAACAGGCTCGCAAGTCAGAAGCGGTCGAGGGAAGTGTACGTGTACACACTGGCATCTGGATCTTCAATGCCCTCACGGCAATAATGACCATTGTCCTTATTATCTGGTCGTAGTTAGCTTGAGCGGTCTTTGTAGCACGACTTGAGCTCTCCTCCGCCTAAGAGGGTGACTGCCAGTTTAGTTACTTAACCTTGTGTCTTCCTTCCGGGTGTAGTGCTCATCTTAAGACCTCGGAAGGACTTGCGTACAAATCGATTGCGACGTTGATCCTGTCTGGATGTACCTACATAATCAGTGACAATGGTCCGACAGCCCTTCTGACCACCCGTCATGGTCGTCTGCACGGGTTTAGAATGCCACTGTAAGCCGAAGGTGGTATATGGTAGCCCGGCTCGAAAACAAAGGGGTGCCTCGTGATTTTAGCTGTAGGCTGGCGAAGGGTTGGAGGTCATCTGAGCGTCCATAGGAAAAGCACCAGCCCTCGGATATGCTACATAGCAGCCCTTTTTCAACAGTAGTCGGTGTCGAGCAGAATTTGATCGGTTTGACGTTGTGTTGTTGAACTTGACCTTTCGACACCACTCTCAGGCTGTACCCCCCTGGAATCACCGATCATCGATCATGCTTGTAGTAGGCAAAATGGGGTACTGGCTCAAGAAAGCGGAGCCTGATTTAAGATTTATGCATCATCAAGGGAGAAAAGAAGGAACGGGAGAGGAAGAATTGCGTCGGGAGAGAGAACGCAGGATAGGTTAGTGGAAGTCAACAAGCTCGCAAGTCAGAAGCGCTCGATAGCCGCAGTGTACGTGTACACACTGCATTTAGATCTTCAATATTCAATCCCCTTTGTCCTCATTATCTGGTCATAGCCAACTTGAGTGGTCTTTGCAGCAAGGCATGGAGCAGTGGAGGGTGGAGCAGGAACCCCGGATGCGGGTTCAGCTCTGAGGGTGCTATTTTGTCTCTCCCGTTTGGGTAGTAATAGATCTTGCAAGGACCAGGAGGTGTGTGCTCGATCGCGATGTTGATTCTGTCAGGAACTATCAAGTAGTTATTGATACGTAGTCGAAGTCACAGCGATGATGCCAAGGGAATGATAAGCATGTGGCAGTTAACATCATCATCGATAACATGGAGTTGTAAGGTACAAAACAATAGCAGTACAGCTGAGATGGGTTTGAAGATAAAAGCAGAGTAAAAAATAGAGTATTTCAAGGTGGTAGGTGGCCGTTGGCTTCGCAGTTCCTCGAGGCTCATGTATGTGTTGAACGCGTCCAGTATCTGTATTCCATATCGCACTCTCAAGCACCTTCTGGTTCAGCACCTGGGCTGCGATGGGATGGATGCATCACCTTATGCAACATGCCCGAGATAGCACCCCTCTGTCCTCCGTCAGCAGAAGCACGCGACTGTGATGGGGACCGGATATTTCCAACACCACCGCGTCCCGTAGACAAGTACTCCTCGGGATGGGCATGGTGATGTGTGGGTTCGACGTCCGGTTCATGTGCATCTGTCATGTTTGCCACGCCGCCCCGGCCAGTGGAGTGCCTGTCAATCGGTTTCCGAGAACCACGTCAGCCGATGTGATTCAGGGGGAGAAAAGTGACTAATATGACACTTACATTCCCTCTGGGTGATGATGATTATGCCTTTCTTCTCGGTCGAAGGCGCCACTGCTCCGTCCATCGCCGAGTACCATGTTTCCAGCACCGCCTCGTCCGGTGGAGTGGAACGGAAGCTC
The DNA here is from genome assembly GCA_024613145.1 of Pisolithus marmoratus. Lineage (NCBI taxonomy): Eukaryota > Fungi > Basidiomycota > Agaricomycetes > Boletales > Pisolithaceae > Pisolithus > Pisolithus marmoratus. Next base: position 16,337 of record JANFAE010000602.1, on the reverse strand, counting down.
AGGGCCACGGGACCTCGAACGGGAACTAGCGATATTGCCAGCACCGCCGCGGCCCGAAGAGTGCTGTACATATCCGAATCAGCGACTTTGAAACAAGTACGTATGCACTACACGTACTGGGGTATCAACAGCTAAGTGCTCCCTGAAGATACGCTGCTCGTACTCGGATTCTGCGATGACGTCTCCGTGGACAGGCCTCACAGAGCCTGGCTCGCGAGATGGCGAACGCATATTTCCTGCACCACCTCTCCCCGTAGAGAAAATCTAGATTTGATGATCTGAGTACGGCCGTACCTCATGGGTTCGGATTAATAATAGCGTACCCGATCGGGATGCACAGCAGGTTCACGTCCCCGAGTAGAGGAAAAATCATCGGGGCCATCGTATGGACGGGGCTCGCGAGATTGAGAGGAACGTCTGATGTTGCCTACTCCGCCTCTTCCAGAGGACTGTTATGACAAGTCAACGATCATATCAGACAAACGTTTTCCCAGGACTTTCAGAGTGATGAGGGCGCTCACGAAGACCTCCCTTCCACGGGAGGGAGAACGATTATCACCGGAAGGAGAGTCGGTCATGACTAGTAGAAGTAGTGGTCAGCGGTGCAGTTGTGGAATGTCAACGAGCCAAGAGTGATGGTGTGGAAAGCAAAGGCGATGGGATTCTTCGTATTCCTTAAATACGATTCCAGAACGAGGAAGTCTGTCACTGCTGTCAAAAAGGGTTGGCAAGCAGATGTCCGCCCTGAGGCCACAAAAAAAGGAACGTTTGTGTATTATGAAGGTGGGCCCATTCAGAACCCGCACAGTGTTAGTGTGCCCTAGCACGACATGGGAACGTCGAGTGAGACACATGTGAACGAATGCGCTATTCAACCGATTAGCGTTTGGCTTATCGCAGAAAGTGATCATATTGGCTTGTCAGCAGGCTGAGGTTCAGCGTTTATCTCCCCTTGGCATCGAGAGGAGATAAGCGAAACCCATAAATGAAATGGTGGCGTGCGTAAAGTAGCTCGAACGGTACTTACAACCACTTCTCTTACCAATGTCGTGTTGCTTAGCATCGAATTTGCGTCGAATCTATCGCCGCCATCGTTGCCTTCTCTAATGACGAAGCGTCCTAGTCTTGCTGCCAGAGCAGATACCTGCTGAGAGAAGGATCGTCTATGCTCTCCCCTTGGACTGGAACTTCCAGTTAGGCTTGCCTTGTTGAACCTCATCGATGAGCTACCGTTTCCTTTGGGGTGGCAGCGTGAAGGGATTCTTGGTGTGCTTGGACATGAAAGTGAGGTTTATATATCACTGGTGGTGGTAGGGCTAATAGATAAATGGCAAAGTGGTGTTTCCCAGTCAAATCCCACTAGAAGGTGAGTGGTCGCGAGCGTGCGCGATCTGATGCAATATCCCGAACATGAAAGTGTGTCCTCTGGCATCGTGACATGTCAAATGGCCTGCGGAACTCCGGCGAAGACGGTCATTACCATTTAATATTATCTATCTTCCCCCTGCATGAGGCAGGCCTGCCTTTTCTGACTTTGCAGACAAGAACCTCCAAATCGGCTGCAATACATTTATTAAATCGTATGGAGCTGATCAAGCGCACGGGCGCCTGGCTCTTTATCCCCTAGCTGCCCCACAATCCACATGTGGACTGCACAATAAGGTTGCACGGTTCCCAGCGCAGTAAGTGCCACAGCGTTCCATTCGAAATTCGATAATTAGCGGTGACCGTCACCATCGGACCCCGAATGTCGACAAATCGCATAGGTACCCCGTACCTCGAGGAAAGGAAGAAGATTACCATACAATCAGGGGTACGCTCTCCTATGAAGTTCACAGCATTGCTATCGAACGATCGGATGAACCAACCTTGCAGTTCCTCACCTAATCGCCACACCAAGAACCACAGACACGTCATCTCATGCGGGGCTGTAAGTGCATCTGTCGCTGTCGTTCGATCCAACATGCACCTATCATCCAATCCCTGATTTCCAAACCTGTCCACACCCACTCACGTTACAGATCAGAAGCGTTTCTGGAGGCATCCTCACCTGACCATTAGCCAATTCAGCAACTAATAACGGCGAAGTAACTCTCGTTAGCCGGCAGGAAACCGTCGATGAGCACAAGGAGTTTTCGGGAATGGCTATGGGTAAAGAGCTGATGGGAGCTCTAAAGGAACGAGCGGAGGAATATGACACCAAGCTTCAAGAACTCCACACAGGTTTGTGGCCTTCGACCCGTGATAAAGATGAGCAGGAGCGTCAGGTAGCCCAAGATAATTTGCAGAAGAAACGCAAGGAAATCGAAAAGCATCAAAAGTCGTATGAAAAACATGGAAAAACCTTCAAAGACGAGAAAGCCCGACTGCTGGCTATCATTGTAGAGTGTTAATGTACTTGGAACGCATACGGCGGGATCTGGAAAAGAAATGGGAGGAACGGGCCGTACGAGAGAAACAAGAGAGGCTTCTGCTCTGGCGAGAACTTATCAGTGTGGTGCAGGAAAGGACTTGGATGACAGAGGTGCCCCGTACCACTTACTATGCAACAGGAGGGATCAGCCACTGCTGGACAAGAGAAAATACTGATGCTTAGGGAAGAACTCCGGCATGAGTGAATGCATAGGCAAGTGGGGGAGGCACTCTGGTGGGGGCAAACGCTCCTTCAGGTGCGGATGTGGGCAGCAGAGGTGTTCATCCAGGCAAACGAAGCGCTGGTATGCACGATATTGACAATACAAAAAGCACCAACAGTAAAAAGGCTAGTGATTTGGAGGCATTGGAACGCAAACAAGCCGAAGTGAACAAATAAAAGGAAGAAATTGAACAACTCGTCAAAGAAAAAAAAACGAATGGAGCAAGAAGTTCATCGGGAGAGAGAGCGCAGGATAGATTTGGAATAAGCTCGACGTAGTCGAGGGCAGCGTACGTGCCAATACACACTGGCACTTGGATCTTCAAATCCCCTTGCGGCCATAATAACTCTTGCCCTCCATTATCTGGTCGTAGCCAGCTTTGAGTTATCTTTGCAGCACGGCAAGGAACAGTGGAGGGTGGAGCGCCAGCTTAGCTGAGAAGGGGTTATGGTTATTTAGTCTATGATCCCTGGATCTCGCAAGGACAGGGACCTGTGTGCTCGATCGCGATGTTGATCCTGTCAGGAACTAATAATAGATAGTTATGTAACATCATCGACAGGGAGTCGTAAGGCACAAAACAATAACCGTACAGCGGAGATGGGTTGTGAAAATATGGATGAAAACAGGGAAAAATATAATATTTCAAGATCGTCAACTTCGCAGCTCCTCGAGGTTCGTGTATATGTCGAACGCGTTCAGCAGTAGTTGTATTCCATTCACACATTCAAGTCCTCTCTTGTTCAGCACCTGGAACATGATGGGACGGATGCACCACCTTATTTATGCAACAGGCCCGAGACAGCACCCCTCTGTCCTCCGTCAGCAGAAGCACGCGATTGTGACGGAGACCGGATGTTTCCAACACCGCCGCGTCCTGTAGACAAGTACTCCCCGGGATGGGCATGGTGATGTGTAGGTTCGACGTCCGGTTCATGTGCATCTGTCATGTTTGCCACGCCCCCTCGACCAGTGGAGTGCCTGTCAATCGGTTTCCGAGAACCACTGCGTCAGCCGATGTGATTCAGGGGAGAACGGTGACTAATATGACACTTACATCCCCTCTGGGCGATGGTGCTTATACCTCTCTTCTTGGTCGAGAGTATCACTGCTCCGGACGTCGCCAAATACCATGTTTCCAGCACCACCTCGTCCAGTGGAGTAGAGCGGAAGCCCGGGGCCACGGGACCTCGAACGAGAATTAGCGATATTGCCAGCACCGCCGCGGCCCGAAGAGTGCTGTACATATCCGAATCAGTGACTTTTAAAACAAGTACGTACGCGCCAGACGTACAACGGCCTCAGCAGCTGTGTGCTCCCTCAAGATACACTGCTCGTATTCGCATTCTGCGATGACGTCTTCGTGGACAGACCTCACAGAGCCTGGCTCGCGAGATAGTGAACGCATGTTTCCAGCACCACCTCTCCCCGTGGAGTAAATCTAGATTTGATGATTTGAGCACGGTCGCACCTCATGGGTCCGAATTAACAATAACGTACCCGATCGGGATGCACCGCGGGCTCACGTCCACGGGTCAGGGAAATTTTCTCGGGGACATCGTATGGACGAGGTTCACGAGATTGAGAGGAGCGTCTGATGTTGCCTGCCCCACCTCTCCCATAGGATTGCTATTACACACAAGCCAACGATCATATCAGACATACGTTTTCTCAGGACTTTCAAAGTGATGATGGCGCTCACGAAGACCTCCCTTGCACGAGAGAGAGATCGAATATCACCAACAGGTGAGTCAGTCGTGACTAGAAGGGGTGATCAGCGGCGCAGTTGTGGAATGTCAACGAGTCAAGAGTGATGATGTGGAAGACAAGGGCGATGGGATAGACGTAGATTCTTGGTGTTCTTCAAATACGATTCCAGAACGAACAAGATCCATCACCGCTGTTAAAAAGGGTTGGCAAGCAGTGGTGTCCGCCATAAGGCCACAAAAAAGGAACCTCTGCGTATTATGAAGGTGGACCCATCCACAACCCATACAGCATCGGTGTGCCCTGGCACAACATGGGGACGTTGAGTGAGACACATGTGAACGAAAGCGCCAGTCAACTGATTAGCGTTTGGCTGAGCGCAGATAGCGATCATAGTTCGCCAGCAAGCTGAGGTTCAGCACTTCTCTCCCCTTAGCATCGAGAGGAGATAAGCGAAACGTATAAATGAAATGGTGGCGTATGCAAGTAGCTCGAGCAGTACTTACAACCATCTCTTACCAATGTCGTGTTGCTTAGCATCGAATTTGCATCGAATCTGTCGCCGCCATCGTTGCCTTCTCTAATGACGACGCGTCCTAGTCTTGCTGCCAGAGCAGATACCTGTTGAGAGAAGGATCGTCTAAACTCCCCCCTTGGACTGGAACTTCCGCTCAGGCTCGCCTTGTTGAACCCCATGGGTGAGCTACCGTTTTTTGGGGGGTGGCAACGTGAAGGGAGTCTTCGTGTGCGTTGGGCATGAAAGTAAGGTTCATATACCACTGGTGGTGATAGGGCTAATAGATAAATGGCAAGGTGGTATTTTCCCGCTAGAAGGTGAGTGGTCGCGATCGTACGTGGTCTGATGCAATATCCCGAACATGAAAGCGTGTCTTCTGGGCTTGTGACATGTCAAATGGCCTGCGGAAGTCCGGGCGAAGTCATTACAATTTAATATCATCTTTTGGGCGCCATTCTCTCCCTACACGAGGCAGGCCTGCCTTCTCTGACTCTGCAAACAAGAGCCTCCGAGTCGGCAGCAATATTTTTTATCAAATCGTATGGAGCTAGTCAAGCGCACAGGCGTCTGGCTATTTACACCCTACTGCCTAGTACAATCAACATATGGACTGCACAATAAGGTTGCACACCGAAATTCATACCCCAACTCAGTTCCAGTGTAGCCTTGTGTAGTAAGTCTGACACCCATTAATCCACCCACAGCGTTCCATTCGAAATTCGATAATTAGTGGTAGCGCCATGGGATCCCGAATATCAACAGATCGCACAGGCAGTACGTTGTCCTATGAAGTTCACGGCATTGCTGTCGAACGTCCGGATTAACCGAACCTTGCAGTTCCTCACCTAATCGCCACACCAAAGACCACGAATACGTGGGGCTGCTAGTCATCTGTCGTTCGAGATCCTTCAGGTGATCCATCCCACATGCGCCTTTCATCCCATTCCTGGCGAGCCGATACTTCCGAGCGTGTCCACGCCTACTCACATCACAGGTCGGAAGCGTTGCTGGAGGCATCCTCGCCTGACCATTAGCCAATTAATCAAGAACGATGAAGTAACTCTCGTTAGCTAGCTGGAAATTGTCGATGAGCACAAGGAGTTTTCGGGAACGGTTGTGAGTAAAGAGCTGATGCGAGTGCAAAGGAATATGACACCGAGCTCCGAGAACTCCATGCAAGATTGGAGGCTTCGACCCGTGACAGCGATGAGGAGAAGCGACAAGTAAGTCCAAGATAATCTGCAGAAGAAACCGAAAGCACTAAAAGTCGTATCGAAAACGTGGAACAGGACAGCAGAGGCGTTCATCCAGGGAAACGAAGCGCGGGCGTGCACAATATTGGCAATGCAACAAGTACGAACAGCAAATAGGCTGCGCAAAGTGACAGAGGCATTTGAGCGTAAACAAGCCCAAGCGAACAGACGAAAAGAAGAGATTGAACGAGTGGTCAAACGAAAAGAACGAACGGAGGAGGAAGAACTCCGTCGGGAGAGAGAGCGCAGGAACAAGCTTGCAAGTCAGAAGCGGTCGAGGGCAGCGTACGGGTACGCACTAGCATTTGGATCTTCAATTACCGTTGTCCTTACTATCTAGTCGTAGCCAGGCGGCCGGCATCAGGGAGCCGGATTACGAACCGTCGGGTACCAACTAGCTACTTCACTGATAGTCAGCTTGACTTAGGGTGGGGAGGGCAACCCCGAATGCAAGTTTGGTTGAAAAGGGGTTATCTTGTCTCCCCATAGATCTCGCAAGGACCAGGACCTGGGTGTTCGATCACGATGTTGATTTTGTCAAAAAACTACTAATAGATACTCAAAATCACAGCGATGATGCCAAGGAAATGATAAGCATGTGGCAGTTAAGTGTTAACACCATCATCGACAGGGGAGTCGTAAGGTACAAAACAACAACCGTACAGCTGAGATGGGTTATGAAAATATATATATAAAGAGGTGAAAAATAGAATATTTCAAGATCGTCAACTTCGCAATTCCTCGAGGCTCGTGAATATGTCGAACGCGTCCCCTAGGGGACCTGTGTGCTCGATCACGATGTTGATTCTGTCAGGAACTAATAATAGATAGTTATGTAACATCAACCGACAGGGAGTCGTAAGGTACAAAACAATAACTGTACAGCTGAGATGGGCTATGAAAAAATATATATAAAAAGTGAAAAATCAGTAGTAGTTGTATTCCATTCACACATTCGAGTCCTCTCTTGTTCAGCACCTGGACCATGATGGGATGGCTGCACCACCTTATTTATGCAACATGCCCGACATAGCACCCCTCTGTCCTCCGTCAGCAGAAGCACGCGACTGTGACGGAGACCGGATGTTTCCAACACCACCGCGTCCCGTAGACAAGTACTCCCCGGGATGGGCATGGTGTTGTGTGGGTTCGACGTCCGGTTCGTGTGCATCTGTCATGTTTGCCACACCGCCTCGGCCGGTGGAGTGCCTGTCAATCGATTTCCGAGGACCACGTCAGCCGATGTGATTCAGGGGGAGAACAGTGACTAAGTATGACACTTACATTCCCTCTGGGTGATGATGCTTATGCCTTTCTTCTTGGTCGAGAGCATCACTGCTCCGTCCATCGCCGAGTACCATGTTTCCAGCACCGCCTCGTCCGGTGGAGTGGAACGGAAGCCCGGGACCACGGGACCTCGAACGAGAATTAGCGATGTTGCCAGCACCACCGCGGCCCGAAGAGTGCTGTATGCATATCCGAATTAGTGACTTTGAAAACGAGGTACGGATGCGCGGGACATACAACGGCCTCAGCAGCTGCGTGCTCCCTCAAGATACGCTGCTCGTACTCGGACTCTGCGATGACGTCTGGGACAGGTCTCACAGAGCCTGGCTCGCGAGATGGCGAACGCATATTTCCAGCACCACCTCTCCCGACGGAGTATACCTAGATTGATTGATCTGAGCACGATCGCACTTCATGGGTTCGGATCAACAACAACGTACCCGATCGGGATGCACGGCAGGCTCACGTCCCCGGGCGGGGGAAAAATCATCGGGACCATCGTATCGACGGGAATCACGAGATTGAGCTCTGATGTTGCCTGCTCCGCCTCTCCCAGAGGAGACCTGTTATTAATGATCATGTCAGATATACATTTTCTCCAACTTTCAAAGTGACGAGGATACTCACGAGGGTCTCCCTTCCACGGGAGAGAGAACGATTATCACTGGCAGGAGAGTCGGTCATGACTAGTAGAAGTAATGATCAGCAACGCAGTTGTGGAATGTCAACGAGTCAAGAGTGAGGACGTAGAAGATCAAGGCGATGGGATAGACATGGATTCTTGGTGTTCCTTATATACGATTCCAGAACAAGCATCTAGATCCGTTACCGCTGTCAAAACAAGTTGGCAAGCAGTGGTGTCTGCCCTGAGGCCGCAGAAAAAGGAACCTCTGTGTATTATGAAGGTGGGCACATCCAAAACCCACACAGCGTCGTTGGCACGACATGGGAACATAGAGAGAGAGAGAGAGACATGTGAACGAAAGCGCCGGTCAACCGATTTGCGTTTGGCTTATCGCAGATAGCGATCATTATAGCTTATCAGCAAGCTCAGGTTCAGTGCTTATCTCCCCTTGTCATCGGGGGGAGATAAAGGAAACGTATAAAAGGGAGTGACGTGGCTCGAGCGATACTTACAACCATCGTTTACCAATGTCGAGCACCTTAGCGTCGAAGCGTCGAATGTGTCCTCGCCATCGTTGCCTTCTCCAGTGACGACGCGCCCCAGTCTCGCAGCGAGAGCAGACACCTGTTGCGAGAACGATCGTCTACCCTCCCTCCTTGGACTGGGGCTTCCAGTCGGGCTTGCCTTGTTGAACGTCATCGATGAGCTACCGTTTTTTGGGGTGACAGCAGCGGGTGCGGGAAGGGTGTCTTCGAGTGCGTTGGTCATGACAAGGTTCATATACCACCCGGTGGCAAGGCTAATAGGTTAACGATAGGGTGGTGGTGTCTCATCCAAATGGCGTAGGTTGGCAGAATTGTTCGGATGGCCGTGCGTGATTCCCGATTAGCTTGTTGTATCCTCTCACATTTTGACACGTCAAATAGTAATGCAAGTCTGGACAAAGTCACTTTTATCTATCGCACGCCATTCTCTCCCTGCACGCAGCAGGCCTTCTCGACAAGAGCCTCCGACTCCGTATTTTTTTTACATAAAAAATCGCAATATTATAGGAGGCCCATCGTCATTTACCCCATTGGAGCGGGGGTGTGCGGCAATCCATATATGGACTACACAATAAGGTTGCACTCCGAAACTTACCCCAACCCAGTCTCCAGTGTAGCCTTGTGTGGTAAGTCTGACTCATATTGATCCAGCTTCGGGGTTCGACAATGGCGCAATACATGGTGCCATGAGAAATTGAATGCCAACAAATCGCGCAAGGGCCTCCAGGCGAGGAAAGGAAGAGGTTACTATGTATACAATCAGGGGTACGGACTCCTATGTCAAGTTCACAGCAAATTGCTGTCGAAACGTTCGGATCAACCGAAACCTTGTGGTTCCTCTCCTAATCGCCACACCAAAAACTACGGATACGTCACCTCATGCGGGGCTGCTAGTCACCTGCCGTTCGAGATCCTTCAGATGATCCATCCCACATGCACCTTTCATCCAATCCCTGACGAGCCGATACTTCCGAGCGTGTCCGCACCCACTCACGTCACAGATCGGAAGCGTTGCCGGAGGCACCCTCACCTGACCCACTTGGACCTGAACGTGATCTGCAGGGAGGGCACACACAGGAACGGAGAACATCAGCCTCATTTTTTCCGCTCCGTCGTCACTCATCGCCACGTCCTGATTCGCACTCGCTGCGGGGGGTCGTTTAATGGTCGAAATCCATTGGTATGAGGTAGGAATCACCTCCACCGCCTCTGGCAGTTCTGGTTCGAGTGGTGGGGGAGATCCGTCGCGTGTGGACGAGACCATGGCAGGGGTGACAGACACCGGCGTACGATCGTCCGCCGTTGACAGAACATTACGTTTGCTCTTTGACTTGGACTGTTTCTTCAGCAAGCGGTTGATAGTTTCCATCTGGGTATATCGAAGAACGTGCGTAGAGAGGGCGGTTACAGTGATCGGATACTGTTAGGACCAGTGGGAAGTTCAGGAAAAAGGGACGGACCTTTTCGTCTTCTAGTTTCTTCTCAGAAAGGTTCCTCCGCTTGCGAGCTGTCTCCTCTCGACGGAGAGCGATTTCCTCCTCTGTTAGCTGTTTCTTCTTTCTCGATGATTCTGCTGCATCACATTTACCATGTCAGTTCGTCGTCTGAATGGGACGTGCTTGACGTACACAAAGATACGTGAGATGAGTCTACGACGCTTGCCAGAACGGCTTGGCGAGAAGTCATGGGGCGAGAAGAGCTCCCAATGGCCCCGTCCTCATCACCATCTTCGTCACCGTCTTCTGATTCCACGTAATCTATCCGTCCTTAGCAACAAATATCACTGGAATATCGCGACAATAGAGACCGTACCTTTAGATATCCCTCGGCGAGACGGCAGTTGGCTGGGGCCTTCCCCGCTAGGAGCAGACGTAGACCTGCTCGAGGGTTCGTTCGAACTAGGCACCTGCGGTAGCTTTAACTTGATCTTCAGTCGCGGTTTTGATGCAGGTGAAGGTGGAAGGGAGAGTTCTTCCGATTCCACATCCAAAGCCTCCTGTAGTGTAATAGTGAGAACGGCGAGCGCTGGTAAGATATGTCGTTGGGAAGACACACGTCTTCGTCCTCGACGTCTTGCTCGACTGTCATGTCGACGTCCGAGTCGTACTCTGAAGGTGCCATGGGTGGTCACGGCGGTAGTCCTGGTTGAAAGTCAAAACGCACCGCTGGCAAGGCCGTTCCTGCCATCTGACAAGTCCTCCTCGTCAGACATGATCTTGGCACCTCCTCTCACCCATTTCAAACTCCGACAGCCTTCCACCATGTCCACGTACCAACGTGTGCCCAACGACGACGACGACGACGAGGACACTCGAACACAGTCGAAGACACCCACCCGTCGTCTGACAGACCCCCGCTTCAACCCACCACCACCACCAGCTTGGAAACGTGCCGCACTCATCGTATTCATCATCTTCCTCTTCTGGCTCGCCTACTCCCTCAGACCAAACAAGCAACCTCAGCAAGAAGTCATCTACGCATCTCGGTATGTCTACCATCCCACACTTAGACTTGCGACGAGCCATTGAACTCACGTGCGAAACAGATACTCGAAAGAGTTCAAGTACAGACCCGCAGCGAGTCCCATCATCACTGAACGGCTCAAAGATGGTCGTGTCAGGCTGAGAGGAGCATCCCCGACGACATGACATCCGTTTGTCGTCCATATGATCTGGGTGAAGCTGATTGGTAAGTGCCCGCCCGCTTGGCCCATCTTCAAAGATTGCAGTTGTGCTTATATGTAGCCAGAGGAGGAGGTAGGGACCGTGCATGGTTGGATATTCTTGTCGTTCCGTCGTCAATGACTCTCGTTTACTCGTACGTTCACTTATACAGAACCATTTCAGCAAGCAGCCAGTCATCGTCTGCGAGAAGAAGATTGCAGAAAGGTACGTCGGTGGGACTAGGGATCTATCGTGCGGCATATGTATCTCAATTGAGCGTGCCTCTCGTCTTCTGTCTGGGATAAGTTGTGATCGGTCCACTTGTGAGACTGCGCCTCGCCTCAGATAGGTAGTACTTCGCTTCGACATCACGATGTCGAATACAGTATGGCGGCCGCAGTGATATAGAGTCCTTGTCGGTGATGGCCTCGTTGAAATGACGTGAACGCAGAGGTATATATCCCCTCCAGGTTATTTTTTACTGCCTCTGCGAATGCACATAGTCCGCGGAGAAAACGCAATGCGAAGCTCGCATTCGAAGCGTTCCCGGTATTACCACCTTATTGGTAGGGGTGAGGTTTTTAGTCACGTGTCCTCGTATTGACTGGGCAACCTGAACTACTTAGGTGACTAAATTGACAGTCATCGGCGCACATGCCATGAGGTTAGTTGTCTTTTGTGAGCTACTATGGGCCAGGTCACTACGCAACACTGCAACTTTAGTCTCGAGTGGAATTCTGGGTCCTTCATGTTCACGCTGTGCTCCCCTTGCACCTAGTCGTCTCGAGGTTCAACGTAGATGCATTGAATCAACGGTCAATGTTCCTCTGCTAACCTTCTCGCGATCATCCGTCCATCTGGGGATGCAATGCCCAGGACAAGTCTCATGGCTGATGCGGGCATCCTATATGTGTTCCTAGGTTCATGGGCAGTACGATTCATGGTCGTCCGCCGATCTGCTTTCCAACCTACGAGATGTCACGGATTCTTCTCCGGCACCCGCCTTCCATTCTCACCCGAAATACATACCATGGTTCGTAAAATCAGGCAGATCATATTGTGATTTCAAGTTTAGCGCGCAAGGTTTCAACCTTGGCTAGTCACTCTCACAACGCGGCGGACAATATTTAAGACCGGGGAAAATGTAGTCGAAAATGTGAAGACAAAACTTCAAAATTAAAATAACATTGTGGTAAGGGCGGAGTTTAAAGTATTGCCATTGGTCTGAACGTTGGCGAAAATGACAAGTTTACTTTATCATGCAGTCACGGCCCAAACGTTGATGTGAATTTTAAGTACAGTAACTGACAAAACACGTGTGAAGACTTAGAGTTTAGTCCCCACATTTGAACCGCAACGAATCCTATTGTTTCGTGGTTGCCTAAACAATGGCATGAACTTAAAATTTTGACGAGCATAGAGACACAGCTTCATTTTTTAAATTAAAACACGGGCAGAATATGTTATCTACAACTCTAAGTTTCGTCCCGGTCAAAACTGACTGCCTGCTCATCGCCTGATTATTGGCCACTCATCGCCCCGATCAACGCGCACATTGAATCCACCCCCGCGTTCTCAGCTATAGCTGTGCACAACTAGGTTCCGATCTGCGGAGTTACTGATAATGACAGCATTGGAGGGGTCGTATCCCATGGCACCAACGAAGTGCCAAGTACTGTGAACCGTATAACGTTCCCTAAGATCGTGTAGGAAGAACCCCACCAAGGCGTGGCAATCAGCCAACTAGGAGTTGTGTGCGACCCGAGATGCACTCCAAGGCAGAAAATCGTGTTGGTACATATGTATCCACCCTGACTAGTCTTCGCCTGTAGTAGTTGAATGAAATTGTCAGGCAGTGCTTTTCTTTTTAATGGTAAAGATGAAACGTGCATAAGCCCTGGATCTCTACAGGCCGTACGGTATACTCTTCCCCTGGTTACTGAAGGTTTTGCTTGATGCGGCATGCAATATTGAGCGATCGTATAAAAGCCATCGTCGCCTCCGCCCGCTGCTAGGATGCATTCAATGTCTGAGTGAGGGGCGGCTGTAGGATTCTGCGTCACATTCGGATAAAATTGTATGTCATTTGTACTGTTGTTTTGGAGTTTCGTTTGATAGTTTACAATCAACTTGGCACATACTACTGTTACCCCGATCATCGCCACACATGGCCCATCCCACAAAGTCAGTTTCACATCCGTCAAGGCATACCATAACCGTCATCCGGTCTAGACCAGTGCCGGTAGTACATTACAAGAAAGTTAGTGGAAAAAGAAGGCACTCAGAGACGACTTCTTATGCTGCGTTCGCCAGGTATTCTAGCATGTTTGTAGCCTGTAGCCGTAGAGTAGGTCGAGGTTTGGAAAAACTGTAAACGGGGACGTACCGGGATCAGGTTGCGACAAGTTTCATCCAAGGGAATGGATCTTTCGAGATTTTGAGTGACTCCCTCTGAAGTTCGGTAAGTTGCGAGATCCACATGTCATCATACAATGCCGTGGGCAAACCCGTTAACGGAACCCGAGAGGAGTTTGGGTTATCGGGTGCACGCTTCCTAGGGAGAGGTTTCGCGCCCTGTGAGCAAAAGATGTCCTTGTCGACGACCCGCTGGAGATCTACAATCTCCAGCTCCTTGTTGATATTCTTCCGCCACTCCAAATTTTTCACTCGGAGTACATTCTCGATGCCATTTTCCACAGAACTCTCCTCTGAACTCATACCGTGCTCACCCAAAGTGTTGATAAGTCGTTGAAGCCACTTCCAGCTTCGTAGATCGTCATCAGGGTCTTCCGATTTCATTGCGACGATGCGGTCGAGAACGGTTTTCCTGCGATGGTATTTCTATGCAAATATCGGTTTAGTAAAGGTATCGATGCTTGAACACGCAATGCCTACATTTCGGCGACGCGTGGCTTGTCTACTCTCTTTCCCTAGTCTTTGGCTCTCTTCCACTAATCGGGCCTCATGTTCAGCAGGGGTTTCGATTAATCCCTTGGCTGTCAACTTGGGTTGTGCGTTCCTCCACAATGTTCGCAACCGCTTGTAACGTTCCTGTAGTATTTCTTGGATATAGTCGTCATCTTTTCTGATGGGCCAGCTTTCGCGATCGCAGCGTAGTTGAAACTCGCGGAGGAGGAAGCCGAGGATAAAAGTATTCCATGGTGACGAGTGATTTTGCGCCAAATCGAATGCAATCTTGTCCGTGTCAGGGCCAGGCCCATCTTCGTGCTCGTAGGCATAGACATCAGCGGCGTCCGCTGAAATATGTGTGATGAAATCGATATCTTGCGCAATCCCCAGCTTCTCCTTGAAAAGGCGTCGGACTTCAGCCTAAATAGGAGGGATAAGCACATCGACGAGACGAAGAATGTTGCCTTTACCAAGATGAAGTCACGGTGGTGAGTAGGCTCTGTTGCCTTTTCAATTTGAATTTTGTAGTTCTCCTGCCGTCTCCGTCGTGGGGTTCGCCTTGGAATTCGTGGAATGGCTCCGACCGAAAAGTGGTTCCCGCTCTCCAGAATGGTTCTAAGTGTCGTCTCGACACTTTTAGTGACGGCTTCCACCATTGCAGACACCGGTGGGGGGTCAGGCTGGTCATCCAGAGTGCCGGGTGCTGCCTTTCCTCCGGTCTCTTCTTCATGTCCCTCGGACAGCGTAGATCCAGACTCGGCGCCGTTGTCCTGTATGAGAATTATGTTCATTCACCCCACATTAAATGGTCTTACATCAATATCAACTCCGATGAGCCGAGTTCGCTTTGAGACCCCTCGGCATTTCCTAATCCGCTTAATTGCGTCCAGATGCGGGGTAGATGGTGTACTAGCCTGAGGACGGGTTGGACATGGTCCTGCGGGAGAGTCCATCTCAATGTCGAGATGATTCTCAAAAGGAGCCTGTCAAGGCAGTACTTGAATAACAATATCTCATACAGAAAGCAGCTCACAGGTTTCTTGAGCCGCGCGTAACGTTGCTCGATGTTAGCGAGCTCCCTCTCTTTTTCTGCCTAGTATTTATATTAGCACTGGGGACGGAACATTTAAGTTCAGCATGGATACCTGCAGCGTTGAACGCAGCCGGGTAACCTCTTCTTGTACACGAGTTTCGATTTCAGTCATTCTAGTGACTTGCAGTTTGTCAATCTGAGATTGCATATTGAACTGGGAGGCGGCACATTAATACTCGGCGGTGGGCAAGGATTTACGGTGTTTCACCTCAAATTGCGTTCGCAACTCATCAAACTGTTTTTCATATTGCCGAGCAGTTCGCTCCTGGCCACTCTGGATCTGCTGCTCCGATGTCAGCAGGTATGAAGACAATCACATCAAAGATATCGAAGAGTTACATCAAGTGCCTCGTGAAGTTCCGATAACTCACTCTCCCTTTGCTTTAGAAGTGACTGCAGGCCAGCAACCACATCGTGTTTCTTGTTGTTGTCAGTGGCAGGGAGCGTATCATTGATGAGCAGACATACCCGTCCCTGTCGCCCCGCCTGCTTGCGGAGTTTGTTGAGAGCCTCCTCTTTCTCATACAACCCTCGTCGTAGAGATCGGGAGAAGTCAGCTTCCCGAAAACGACACTTAGATGACTGTAATAGTACAACCTGGCAATCAAATAAGCAGACGACTACATGGTTTAAGCTCGCACGCACACCGCCTTCTGTGCCCGGGTTCATGGGAATGTCTCGTTGCACACATTTGCTGGTGCCTGCACTTGTTGACATATATTCTGGTTCTGAGGTGCCGTGATGACTGGGCACACCTAGCCTCCATACATCAACGTCGTGTTCCGATGCCAGAAGTTCATGCTGACCAGCAGCATGTATCACTCGATCGGAGGGAGCAACATCCATCTGAGATTCAGTTGGTGCGATGGCATCGTTCGAATGATTACCAGGATCGCTGATGGATGACATGTCATCATCAAAGAGATTAGCTTCACGGATGGTCTGGGCATCCTCCACTTGCTTGGGCGAGCGCCATGACTGCCAAGGGTTGCTGAAACAATGTGTTAGAGAGCATGGGAGTGTTCGGGTTCATTGCATCCTTTGTCCTTTCCCGTCCTATATATTAGGAGTAGGGTTGCGCAATTACGAGTTAGGGGTTCG